>QLOK01042678.1:0-12241 GCA_003313805.1 Tricholoma flavovirens
GCTCACAGAGATAAGCATTGAAATTTCTGACCAGTTGTTCATTACATACATCTGTACCTCACTATCTCTCACTCCCACCCACTGGCCCCTCTTCATTGCACTCAGTGCTGCTGCTCACAAAGCCAAAAAAGCCCTCACTAGTTCTGAATTGATTTAGCACCTAACTGAGAAAGTCTTGTCGACTGCTGTTGAAGACAATATCAACAAGTATAACATGGCCATGAGTGCTCAGCAGCAGGGGAAAGGCAAAGACAAAGGGGGGAGGTCTAAATCAAGGAACAAGCACCACTGCACCAATCCAAACTGTAATATGGATGGGCATATGAAGGACCAATGTTGGGAAAAAGGTGGTGGAAAGGAAGGCCAAGTGCCCAAATGGTGGAAGACTAAAAAGGGAGGCAAAGAGAACAAAAAGGGGTTGACAACTGCCAACATGGCGGAAAAATCAGATGACAAGACTGAGAACTATGCATTTGCAATCCATGGTCCCTCTCACAAAGATGATGAGATCCACATACTCACCATCACCTCAGACTTCCATTCCAAAGCCCACACAGTATCCTGGACTGGAGGAATAATTATTGACTCCAGCACCACAGGTCACTTCTTGCCAAACAAATCCAAGTTCACAAATTACTGCATAATTTCACCTGAGCCAATCCAAGCTGTGGATGGTCACATATTTAATGCACTTAGCAGGGGGGACATGTATATTGACCTGCCAATGGGGAACAATGAGAAACTGACTTGAGTTTTACTCAAAAATGTCCACTACTCACCCAGCATGATCTTTACCATCCTCTCAGTCTCCCAAATGGACCATGCTGAACTTGGACTCCATATTCATGATGGTTGCTGCAAAATCAAGAGCCCATGACCAAAGATGAAGGTCATTGGACAAAGCCCCTTGATCCGAGGATTTACCATGTCAGCAAAAACACCATCACAACCACCAAAATCCAAACAGCTGCTGTTGCTGCTACAAAGGTCATGTTGATCAGTGAGCTCCACCATAAAATGGGCCACATAAATCATGACAACCTGCACAACATGCTAGCGAAGGGGATGGTTACAGGGATTGAGCTTGACATGAACTCCAAGCCCAAATGTTGCGAGGTCTGCATAAAATCCAAAGCGGCCCACAAGCCATTCCCAAGGGAAAGCACCACAGAATATAAAGCCTATGGTGATGAGGTTGTTACCAACCTATGGGGCCCAGCAAAAGTCACATCACTTGGGGGAAGCAAGTACACAAATGTCTACCTCAACAAATATAGTCATGAGGAGAAGCCATACTACCTCCCAGCAAAGTTGGACATGTTCAGTGCCTACAAAAAATACAAAGCATGGGCCAAGGTCCAATGTGGTACAGAAACAATTAAAATATTTGGCTGCAACCACGGCAGGGAATTTACAAGCAAATCATTCACTGAATATCTTGAGAATGATGGCACAGTCTGCCACCTCATGGTGCATGACTCCCCCACCTCAAATTGCATCGCTGAATGGGCAAACAGGATATTAATCAAGGGAACTCAGTCCCTACTCCAAGCCTTGGGTCTACCTGCATTTCTTTGGGCCAAAGTGCACCAACATTTTGTCTGGTTGCAAAACCACTTGCCAACATGATCCCTGCCTGAAAATAAAACCCCACATGAGATGGGCACTGGCAACAAGCCAGACCTCTTTCTCCTGCAGGAATTTGGTGCCATGGCATGGGTAAAAAGGCTAAACATGGGGAAATTGGACTCAAGGGCTGAGGAAGGCCGTTTCATGGGTTTTGATGAAGAATCAAAGGGATATAGGATATATTGGCCCCAGAAGAGAAGAATTGCAGTCAAAGGGATGTCTACTTCAATAGAAACAAGTCTTTAACACCGGTCAATCAGGAGGTCCAGATTGAGGGGGAGATGGAAGAACATACCAATCCAGAATGACCTCTACACCTCCTGCTGCTTCCTACCATCATAATACACCCCAAAATGATTCAATAATGCCAAATGAGACTCCACACAACCCAAACAAATCAAACATGCCTGAACATTGCCAAAATCCTGAACTATCCCAAAACACACCAGAACCTCCTCCACATCAAAGGAGGGCTAGATGAGACTCCCTAAGAGGCCTCCCACAGTTTGACAAGGCCCCCTATGGCTGTGGATGATGCAGACAAGCTGCCAGCTCATCAGACACAGCCAACTATGCAAACAATGCATCAGGTGCCAAAAACACAATGGTGCTGGATACTGACTACCTATTGGAGCCAGGGGGAGTGGGACATGAACCTGGCTGGTTCCTAGAGGCTATGGAGTCCACAAAATATGCTGATATATCCACATCACAGGTAGTACTCAGGACACACACCAGTATGTTTCACATTGTGCATAACAGGTCTATACAGTAGTCCAATCAACCTTGATCAACCTTGAACAACTTTGATCGCAACTTCAAGTGAGATCAATATCGAGCCCCTCAAACATCTTTGTTCTGACTTTGAGCACTAGCATGACTCTCTCATACCTCATATGACCCCCTCAAACCTCATTTGATAAGTATCAATCATGTTATGAACATTCAATCAACTGCAAACAGTGATATCAAACCCTTGATAATTCTTGAGCTCTTTCAATTGAGCTCGATCCTCATTGAGCTTCTTTGTACATCTTCACAATATTTTTCACAAGTCCAGATATACTTATCGATCAATTTACAAGCCCTACAAACATCATGAAACCCTTCATGATCACTTTGAACATCATCAATCAAACTCAATTGAACTTGAGTGCACTTCAAACCCATATCAAGCTACTTCACACACTTCAGCAGCCATATTCATTATCATCAGAGACTCATACCATCCTCTGCACCTCACAAGATCATATGACAAGCTTGTTGCATGAAGAACAATTGGCAAGGTCACACTTTGAAGGACATGAGAGGATTTTAAAGGTATTTCAGACTCCTCAAAGGGAACATGTGTTTCCCCACATGGATTCTTTTGGTTTGTCTCACTTTTCACATCATTCTATCATTTACCCATCATTATTAGACTCATTAGATCATTTACATCCTGCCTCATGTAGACCTCATGTTTTATTTCCTTTTCAGTCCTATGTTCTCAAAACCTATATAACTTTGTATTACCTACCTTTTCCAACAAGAAATTATTTGCCTCACTTCTCTATCTTCTGATTTAAGAGCTCCCACTCTAGTCTTTTCTCAAAGTTTTGTGAAATCATTGTGAACTTCTTCAAAAATTGTCATATCTTTGTCTCATACATATCAAACATTGTCCAGTCATCACTACTTGCATATTAGTACCTATCAAAGCCCCCATCTACATCGTTTGCATCCTCTTTCACATATCTGACCCATTCCTTGAATGTCTCAAACTTTTATTGCAACCTCAATCTTTCCTCAAACATCCTCAAAATATCTCACTCTCAGTTTGTATAACCTTGGTTTACTTTACTGAAGTTTAGAACCACCTTGCTACCTTCCTCTAACCTGCATTATACCATACGAAGCCTTTTGTAGGGTTTTGTGTGGGTTTCCTGGTCGAGTATTATCAATGTGATGGGGGCTGAGGAGGATGAACCTACACTGCAGGAAGCTATGAGGGGTGATGAGAAGCATGACTGGTATGACATGATTGAAGCAGAGCTGAAACAAGTCAAAAAGCTACACACCTACAACCTCATTGTTCTGCCTCCCAACATCAACATTATCCTATCAAGATACACATTCCAATGCAAGCAAAACAAGGATGGGAAATTACACATCACAAGGCATGACTCATTGCCAAGGGCTACAAACAAAGTCCAGTGTTGATTACTTCGAAACCTATGCCCCAATGGTTCATCCAGCCACCCTCCAAATTCTTCTATCACTTGCAGCCCAAAAATCCACATCCATCAACCAGGCTGACATCAAAAATGCCTATCTCAATGCCCCAAGGATGATGAAGAAATCTACATGAAACCTCCAATGACTACCAAAAATTACCACCCAAGCTCGAAGGGAAAGACAGAGTTGTTTGTAAGCTGTGGAAAGCCTTGTATGGGAGAAAACAGGGAGCTCACCACTGGTACACCAAGTTGAAATGAGTATTCCTTGAACTTGGTTACACTGTCTTCCACAAGTTCAGCAGCAACAAAAAGCAGTTGAGTGAGGATTTTGAGATCTCTGATCTTGGACCTATCAAATGGCTTCTTGGGGTCAGCATCACTCATGACCTCAACAACAAAACCATGGCTCTTGGCCAGCAGGCCTTCATCAAGCAAATCCTTGCTTGTTTCAGTCTCAAGGATGCCTGTCCAGCTTCCACACTGATGGAACCTGGGATCAACCTCACTCCAGGATCCAACACCATATCATCAAACCTCCTCACACCAGGAGGGAAAACAAAATATCACAAAATGATTGGCTGCCTCATGTATGCCAGCATGATGACCTGACCCAACATTATGTTCACTGTCTCAGTACTTTCCCAATCCCTTGAGGCACCTACATCAAGCCATATGCATGCTGTTACTCATGTATTCTGCTACCTTTTGGGGATGAAGCACCTCAAGCTCATCATTGGGGGTGACCATGTGATCATAACTGGCTATTTCAATGCTGATTGGGCTTCACACCTCCACTGCCACTCCATCTTGGGCTTCACCTACTTCATTGGGTTAGGTATCATTTCCTGGAGTGCAAAGAAGCAACCTATCATCACACTCTCAAGTACAGAAGCTGAATACATCACTCTAACACATGCATCAAAGGAGATTTTATATGACATTGCTTCTTGAGTTGTTACCACCACCATCTGGCATGGGAACTTCTCCTCACCACTTGGCTCATTGCCTAGCACTTCAGTCCCCTGCCTGATTGTTGATCAGAATGGTCTACTACATGCACCTAAGGGTAGTCTGGCGCATTCCAGCTACCCAGGGGCTCCTGGTTATCTGATCTTGTCAGATCGTGCACACATCCATGCTGAGGATGTTCATTGTTCATTGCTCATTTCCTCTGGTTCTCAAGGATCCTGGGACTTGGGGTGGGGCACCATCCATCTGCAGATGAGTGGGTTCGATGGTGAATTAACACTGCTGGCTCAGGTCAGAGGCTCTGCCCTGGGAACTGGGGGAGAACAAGTCAGGGGGAGCAGATGGTCTCAGGGCTCTGACCAGCCTTAGGGGTGGCAGGGCTCATCTATTCTGACTCTCTGGGTACTATGGTACTCAGGGATACTACTGGTTTGTGGGGGGGGCCATTGCGGTGCCCCTTCACTGTCATTTGACGATCTTAGCACTGTCCCTGCAGTTGCTCTCCCTTTCCTCCCAGCCTTGAAAACTTGGCTGGGGTTCTGCTTTTCCTCATCAGTGTCAGTGTGGGTATTGCTGTGCACCACCCTCAGAGCAATTGTAGGAGGTGCCATCACTAGGGGGGCCTGGGACTGAGCAGGGCCTAGCCTTGTGTCTTTTCTCTCATGCTGAGTGGGTAAGGCATGACAGGGGTTACCCTTATATGTAAAATCTCATACCCTTACCCTTACCCCTGAATACCCTACCCTTTGGGGTAAGGGTATGAAAACATATAAGGGTTGCCAAGGGTATGGGGGGGGTTGTCAAGGGTACAAGGTTTTTGCACTTATAGACATAATGAAGCCATCATAATGTTGGACAACTCCAAAATCTGAATTTAATTCTTGAATGTAAACCTTTGTAGCTGGAAAATCAAACAATATTCTTATGTAAGCATACCCCTATACCATTAGTAAGGGTACATGGGTATGCAAGGATATGGACTTCCAAACCCCTACCCTTACCCCTCATACCCTTAACCCAAAAACACAGGGCTATACCCTTACCCCTGTCATGCCTTATGAGTGGGTCGACTTCTACTGTCAACTGCTCCTTGCTAACTAGTGTTTGAAAGTCCAGTTGTGTGGACTGAAAAAAAAAAACTGGCAACTGAACCGGACCCAACCATGGTCTGGTCCATCTCACAGCTTCTGCAGCACCAGTTGTAGACCGGTCCAGTTGCCAGTTGCATAATCTTTCAAATAATAATGAACCAGGTAAAGACTGGTTGCAACCCATTGCAACCAGTCTTTTATTGTACAGATCAGTACATAATATAATATTGTAATCCACCCCACTACCCTATAAAAGTACCAAATAAATATATTTATATACTAATTACATATGTTGTAGATAAAAAAACTGGGGCACACCTGAATGAATAGAGGGAAAGGTAAGCTGTTTAAGTAGCACTGACCATTTGCACCTGTTTGCATGGTCACATGTACTCTCATTTATGCGTTTTTGATGTGTTTACATCTTTTGTTTATATGTTTACATTTATTTGTACTGTATTGCCACCAGCCACAATGCCTCACAACTTGGTTTCTCTCCCCATGGGCCACAACAACAATGGCCTTGTCCACAACTGGGGCACAAACAACATCTGTCATTGCTTGGGCCCCAGGTAAGTATCTTTTACTCTTTGCCTTTCAGTTGTGAACTTGTAACTAATTATTATCTTGTTTGTTTCTTAGATATTATAACACATTATAACACTGATGACACAGTACCCACTTCCAGCCTCAAGAGCCACTGCTCGTGGGGTGGACTGTGAGTGCAGGAGATGAGAACAATGAAGATGAGGACAACAAGGGACAATGAGGACAACAAACAATGAATGACAAGCAGAGGATGGTGATGATGATGAACGACAAGTAGGGGGCAATGACAATGACAAGGAATGACAAGCAGGGGACAACAACAATGACAAATGAGTAGGGGACAACAACAATGACAAACAACAAGCAGGGGACAACAAGGACAGCAAATGACAATGTCAGTGAATGACAACAATGGTGAACAACAACAATGGTGAACAACAACAATAATGAACAACAACAATGGTGAACAACAATGACAGTGAACAACAAGCAGGGGACAACAATGACAGTGAATGACAACAATGATAAATGGGGACCACAAGACAGCGACAACACAACACCTGCCCCTCCCTCACTCAAAACACGAGATGAAGGGGTGGTTTTCTACTGATGTGTCTTCCCCAGCACTGCCATCCAGCCTCGTGAGCCCCTGCTTGCAGGTGGACTTGTTTTCTTTTTTCTTAATTTCATTTTGTATTATTCTTTTCTCTGTATGTATCTTAGTTACACAAATGGTTGGTGCCTCCACTGCTGCAAGTCTCTGCTTGCAGGGTGTGAGTTTTGGAATATCTATTTAGTGTTTAACATAGCATACCATTGTATTACTTATGTGGTCCTGACCGGTCCTAAACAGGTCTGGACAAGTTTAGTACTGGACCAGTTGTGACCAGTCCAGCAACCATTAGGCAACCATGATGGACCGGTTTATACTGGTCCAGTCTACAGTTGCATATAATATTCAAAATATATGAACTGGTCTGGTCCATGGTTGCCCCCTGAGGTGGGCAAAAAACTGGACCAGACCAGACTTGCAAACACTATTGCTAACTGATTTGTTCCTCACCTACAACACCAACAACAACAACCCCCTCCTACCTGGACCACATGCACTCCTGTGCATGTACAATGGCCACTTCAACTTCGAGGGCCCCCTTGACACTGATATCCCCCTGGACAATGGGGACTCTCTGTGGGCTGGGTCAGGGAGTGATAACTCTCTCCTCAACCCAGACAACTAGCAACTAGACAACAATGGGTTCTATTGCCCCATCAACAACTCTGATGATGATGTGGTTGCAGAGCAGGCACCCAATCAGTGCCTGCCTTCGCTCCCTCCTGCCTTCCAGGTGGATGGAGTCCACCTTGACATCTTGGAGCTGCCAGAATGTTTGTGTTCTCAGCAGGCTGCTACTTTCCAACTCCTGTCTGAGGACAACAGGAGGAGTATGTTTCTTGAGGATGGCTCCCCCAACTAGTACCACCCTCTCACTGCGCCTGCTCTCTCTGGAGACTTCAGCGCATTCATCCGACCCCCCAACAGTGGGCGCATTGGCGCTGAACTTCGGGCTGCATTGCATATGCTCAGCACTGTGTCCCTCTGGTTGCGCAATGCTGATCCATCTTCCATCCCTCCTGAGGCCCAGGAGTTGGTGTGGACCTATACTCTGGGGCTGCTTGACAGTGCAGAACAATTTGTTCCCCCTAACAGGAATGGCACCTTCAACGTGCCATTGATGTCATCAGCTCCACCGATGGCATCAGGATCTGGGCAGAGTAGCAGCAGTGCAAAAGGGAATTCCTCATCCTCTAAATGGTGGCATCAATGCCACTGATCATTTGAGGGCAGGGTTAGTCCAGACTAACCTTGGCCTTGTGCTTCAGCATCCCCACTCCTGGGCATCAGCTCAGGGGTGGTCTATTTATGTGGGCCTTGGGCCCTCCATGTGCAGTCCACTATGGGATGTTGCATTCTCTCCCCCATTGAGTCATAGTGCTCCAGGGCACTGTCAGTTATGGGGCCTGTGATGGGCTTGGCTGACACTGTTCTTGCCCTAGATGCAGCCCATCCATTGATGGGTTCTCCTGCCTGTGATGTCTGCAGTGGTTGTTAATCTCCTTCTTCAGAGGGGGGGGGTTTACAGTGAATTAACACCAACCATGTCAAACTGGATCTGGGGCTTTCATGGTGGCTCTAGTAACTGGGGGGTCACTCCCTGGTGAAAAACTCACTGTGCCTGTCACTGTGTTTGGGGGTGCATTCTCTGGTCAGCCAGGGGGGGGCTGAACACCCCCTCTCCTTTGGCTTTTTCCTTCCCATTCATATCCAAACTTTATTTGTGTGCTGGTAGTTACTGAGGACTGGTAGACAAATGGCCATTGCATAGTACATAGTCTAGCTACTTTGATTTGTAAGTCTGCCCATGGACTGCATTTGAGCCCTGCATTATAAATTGTTGATGCAAATAAAAAATAAAAAATAAAAAAAGGAGATTTTATGGATTCAAAAATTACTTACTGAGCTTTTCCCATTCTTTTGTTTTAAACCACCATCTTTACTTTACTGTGATTGTTGGATGATGTAATCTGACACATGATGGATTATGTAATATGGGTGTCCCCCTTAACAGATGTATAGTATGCATTAAATCCTCTCCTGCTGTCTGGGGTAACAGTGGTCAAGTCTGAGGTCGCATTGAGAAGTCTGGTTACATATAAAATCACCTTGTTGTATTGAACCCATCAAGACCTGATAGCTCAGTTGGTAGAGCATCTGGTATATGTCCAGTTGGTCCTGGGTTCAATCCCCAGTCTGGTCATCTTTTCTGTCTTAACAAGTTATGGGCCCTGTGTGCTTAGTCAGCATGATGCTTAGTCATCCTGATTAGATGTATCAGATTATGGGGGCTGTGTTGGATGATGTAATCTGACACATGATGGATTATGTAATATGGGTGTCCCCCTTAACAGATGTATAGTATGCATTAAATCCTCTCCTGCTGTCTGGGGTAACAGTGGTCAAGTCTGAGGTCACATTGAGATGTCTGGTTACATATAAAATCACCTTGTTGTATTGAACCCAGCAAGACCTGATAGCTCAGTTGGTAGAGCATCTGGTATATGTCCAGTTGGTCCTGGGTTCAATCCCCAGTCTGGTCATCTTTTCTGTCTTAATAGTGATAACTTACTGTGATAACCAGGGCACCTGCTTAGGGTATAACACGGGTAGTACTGTGGGTGATTTTGATCCACACTGTACCCGTACCTGCTAAAACCGCACCTGCTGTACACCATGCCCGTGGTAACAGGTTTAACCTGCGGGTTTTGTCATTTTACCGCGGTGTATAAACACCGTGGTATACTGTAGTACCATAGAACAATACCACAGCACTTTTGGTAGATTTAGCAGTGTTGGTGGCAACGGAAAGCAGGGAGGGAGAAGAGCATGATGCAGCACTTGAACTGACCATGGCAGAGCACAAAGGAAATTTGACGGGGTCTGCAGGGCCTTTATACAAGAGTCACAATAAATCCCATTGACCTAGAAGCAAGAATCACCCTGTATTGAAATGGAACATCATCTTTTTTGTGATATGACAGGACTTAAGGCACGTAAATGGGGCGAGATCTAATAGAATTGACCTTGGTGCGAAGCTGATCATCAACTTCATCAAATGGCAGCAGGAGAAAACGGGCAAAGTGGTTCATTCATTGTAGGAATTGCCAGCTACTGACAGAACAATGATAGAATTGAATAATGTTGAGCGGAACAGCAACCACATGAGCTAACTTGAAGGTTATGAGCCTATTCTTGATAAAATATGGAGATAAGTCAAAAAGTCTGAGGGCTTGGCAAAGTTTAACCCAAACCCATGCTCAAACCTGTGATACTCCCAGCAGCGGGTATGGTGTAAGGCAGGTACCAAAATTCACACACCGCACCTGCACCCGCCAACCCTGCAACAATATAACTGCAGGAAACCCCGTACCCATGATATAGCCTACACCTGCTAACTGGACTGCAGGTCATTTTGGATGGACTGAGACTGATGGTCTGGTCTCTTGCAGTTAAGTTCAGTTACAGGTCCAGTCTTTTGCCAGTATTATGGACTGGACCCTTGAACACTAGTCTAGAGGTTTTTGGTGGAAAGCAAGTCAGGGCAGTTTGGGATGCATTGCTGGAAGCAGGTGGGTCTACATCCATGCTTTTGGGTGGTGATAAAGGTGCCTATGATGGCTCTGAAACATCAACAGAACTCAGAGTCTGCCAAGCAGAATCCAACATGAATGTCATGCACAATAAAATATCAAGAGGTGGACTTACCTTAGGAGCTTCACCAGCCTCTTCACCTCCCTGGATTCTCTCCTCATAGATGTTTAGTTGTATCCAGAATGCTGCCCATGCAAGTGCCTCAGCCCCATCAGGGTTATCATGGAAGACCTTCAATATCATGCCAATCTCCACCACCCCAAAATTCCTATCTGTCAGGTATTGATGTGCAGCACTCTTGAGAGCTTGGATACCAAGTGGTGTTGCCATTGAGGCTCGAGCACTGTACAAGAGACCAACCTAACAGATTGACATAGAGTCTGTGTAGACACAACAGTTGTATGTAGGGATCTGCATGGGTTTGGTGACCCATGCAGGTTCAACAGTTGACAGGTACAGGTACAGGTCACAGCTAGGGTACCTGTGGACCTGTGCCCAACCCACTGCCATGGGTGCAGCAGGATATTGGTGCAGTAAAATATATTTACAAGTCACATCACCACATTGAGTGTGGGATGTGGCCAGACATTTACAAGTTGATTATTATACTATCATCTATCTACAGTCAGTACTAAAAAGAGGGCAGAGCCCCAGGTGAGAGGTGATGAAGGTACCACTTATATATGTTCACTTTGTTGTGACATGTTTGTGTAAATAAACAAGACACATTGACATGTCATGGTATTAATGCATTGAACCTACCACTACCACAACCACCACCCTCCTCCCTGGCCTCTACAACATCAACCAGCACCACCATGAGCAACTACTCATGGGATGGATACAGGGTGGGGAGCAAGGGACTACAAAGAGGGAATGAGCAAGGTGGGGGCCCAAATGAGATGTTGTTTGGGCCCCCAGTATGTTTTTTCCTTCTTTTCTTTGTTTTATCCACTAATCATATGTTTTCTTTACTTAGGATGTAAACTACCTGCTGCCACCCTTACCTACTGCAACAACAACAACAACAACAACAACAACAACAACAACAACAGGTAATGATGGCCACCACCACAGCACCGAGAACAATGGCAATGCTACCACCAGGCCAAACAGAACAACAGGACTGCAGGAGACAATGGAACAACAAGGAGGCAAAGTGAACAAAAAAAAGGCCCAAGAGATGTCAAACAACATCTCTTGGGCTGTTGGTAAGTTTTTTTACTCTTGTTTCATTATTTTCTGCTAACAATCTTTTTTATGTACTAACTAGAATTATGACTATGACAGGATAACAAAGCCAACCAGCACCCACCACCACTGTTGCAAGCCCCTGCTCACAAGGTGGATCATGGGTACTCAATGACAAACCAACAATGACAATGGGGGAGCCATGACATGGAGAGGACCAACAACAAAGCACACCACCTGCCCCCAGCCTCATGAGCAACTGCTCATGGGGTGGATTGATGACAACATCAAAGAGAAAGGGGACAACAATGATGAAGAGAGGGCAAACAATGATGATGCTGAAGAGAGAGAGGGGGGACAACAACAGCAATGAGGGGGGGGAGACA
>QLOK01042679.1:0-15421 GCA_003313805.1 Tricholoma flavovirens
GTATGCTCCATAATATTTTTAAGAATTCTGAAATTTTATTTCCTATTTTACAGACTGATCTATACATATATGCAAAACATTGTAACAGTTTTGTAAGCTACTGTACAAGACACCAGGTGTGGTGGACCTCCGGTATGCAGCTATGATCAACACTGCTGCTGAATTCTGCCTATCAGGATTAATATCAGCAGGTTCCTGCAGAAACATACAATCTCTCCAAACATCAAAGTCCAGCAGTCCTTTCACTGCACCTGTTACCACAGGTAGCTTACTTACAGCTGTGATCATGAACTCTGCAGATGTTGATTTGCAACTGGCAGATGTTTATGCCATTGCTGATTATGGTACTTCAACCATGAAGTTCAATCACCAGTCATATTCCCCCCCTTCCTTTCATACATCGTCCACAATCACTCAGTTTTCCATATCATCAATTCCACCGGTCTGGCTATGAATATCTTTGCAATCTGACTTGTAAATCCAATCAGAACTGTGAGGAATATATTGGTCATCCTTTGTACCTAACATATTTCACATATTGTTCTGATCCAACTGTCAATAGTCAACATTACTCGCTACATGCAATGGGTGATGCTCAATGGCTTGCTTTTGTTAATTCTGCCAGTTTGATTATGAATATCTTTGCAGTCTGACTTGCAAATTCAATCACAACTAGTATGAGAGGTGCATCAGTCATCCCCAGTACCTAATTTATTGCATGTATTGTTTCAATCTGAATGTCAGTAGTAAACATTGCTCATTATATGGAAGGCATGACTTCCAGTGTCATCAATTTAAGTTAGGAATGTTGGGTCTTTGCATCTTTGTCACCATTGAATATATTTCCTTATCCAGAGATAATCATTCAGCCATATATTTTATCAATTATTTTAAAGAACATTACTCGCTAACATGCAAGGGGTGACACTCAATGGCTAGCTTTTGTTTGTAACCAATTCTGCCAGTTTGACTATGAATATCTTCGCAGTCTGACTTGCAAATTCAATCACAACTATGAGAGGTGCATTAGTCATCCCCAGTACCTAATTTATTGCATGTATTGTTTCAATCTAAATGTCAGTAGTAAACATTGCTCACTATATGGAAGGCATGACTTCCAGTGTCATCAATTTAGGTTAGGAATGTTGGGTCTTTGCATCTTTGTCACCATTGAATATATTTCCTTATCCAGAGATGTATCATTCAGCCATATATTTTATCAATTATTTTAAAGATAAACTTTTATCTACCTATCTCATTTCCTGTTCACTTTCCTGATGCTAAACTTGTTTGGTGAAGTGGAGTATCAGTGGTCCACTGGGTACATGTCATGTTACTGTACCAACTTGATTAATTTGTCACTTCTCTGGAATTTTTGTGATTTCGAAAATGCTCAGAAAATCTGATAATTCGAGAAAAAAACATTGGCGGGGTCAGCCAAAATCAACTGTGACCTGTGACTGACAAACTGAATGCATTGGTACAGTATGCCAATTTTGGATACAAGTCAATGGCATCTTGTTTCTGTGCCAAACCCTGTTGCATATAGGGATTTTCGATGCATGTGAACAGATATAAGCAAGCAAAATTTCTCAAACCTTTGTTATTGTCACCAAATAGCTGGACCTGGTAGTGTCAAACAGAGGATTGTCAGAAGAGCAATCACAGTCATAATGTATGTCCTGCTTCCCTAAATATGTTCACATACATCCAAAATCCCTATATGCAACAGGATTTGGCACAGAAACAAGATGCCATGATTGACTGGTATCCAAAATTGGCATAACATGACATGTATCAGTATACTGAATGCTATTCACCCAGCAGATTCTTCGCAACACGTGATTTTCGGGAAATGCCGACACAGGACGTTATCATGAGTACTTTACAACTTATTCCCCTCGAGGGGTTTTCTTGTTATGATAGAAATATACATTAAACTAACCCCCTCCCGTTCATGCGAGGGGGGCATGTCCTAACTGATAAAAATTTGGCCCCTCTCATGTCATGAGGGGCCGTGAAACTAATTAAATAAAAATAAAACCCCCTCGACAAGATACGCGAGGGGGTTCTGCTGCCCCGGGTGTGGTCATAGGCCGTCCCCGTCTTCCGCCTCCTCATTGTCGTCCATCCCCCGTCCTTGCTGTCTCCCATGTGCCCGGGTGCGTCGTTGGCGGTAGTTCCCCTGTGCGTGGGCCTGTCCCCGTGGGGGTCCTCGTCGTTGTGGTCCCTGTCGTGCCTCTCCTGCTGTCGCTCTTCTCGTCCTTGCCATCGAACCCGGGTCCCCCGCCGTCGTTGCGGGGTTCTGGGTGTTCGTCGTCGGTGTCGGGTACTGGTGCTGGTTTCTGTTGTAGTTGTAGGGTGGTCGTGCTGGTGGTGTGGGTCGTAGGTCGTGTGTAGTCGTGGTCATGGTCGTGGTTGTGTTTGTTCCCTGTCGTGCTAGTCCCGGTGCTCACTGTGTCGTTGGCTGCTAGCACCCGCAAACCACCCTGGAGCAGTGGCTCGCAGGGCTGGGGACGGGTGCTGGGCTGTTCCTCGTCATAGTGGGGCCCTGGTGCTTGTTTTTGTTGGGCATCGCTACAACATGTATAAAATAATGAACAATTAGTTAGTTGAAGAAAACAAGGAAGAAATATATGAAAAAAACTTACCTAGGGCCCAAACGACATCTATCGATCATCATTTGGGCCTGTTTAGTGTGTGTGGGTCATCTGCAGTCTCAGGTGTCGTTCTCCGGCATGGTGGCGAGCGTGGGAGTCGGGGCTGTGGGTGTTTACGAAGCAGTGGTGGAGGGATGGTGATACATACATAGGTGAATTTTGAACGTTTGAACCCGGTGTGCACAAGTGCCCCGTCGGCACTTTCCGAAAATCACGTGTTGCGAAGAAACTGCTGGGTGAATAGCGTTCAGTGTATCAGTATGATGTACCCAGTGGACCACTGATACTCACTTCACCAAACAGGTTTAGAGTAAAATGTACACTTCTGTGCAGCTATACCTTATATTAAGTTGTAATGGGTGGTTCCAAGTTGAAGTTCAATTGGGAACTGTAGCTACAATCTGTGGAGGTAGAGGTTGTGGAAGGCTGAAGATATGTCACAAAATCTGGATATTGGAAATTCCTGCAAGTCCTGCCTGTCCCACCCTAGTACCACTGCCAAATTTAGTATTTGAGTACATGTTATGTATTGCTGGTCCAAAGATCCCAAGCCACCCATGCACTGGAGAAGCTCATGATTCCAGTTTTGTTTCATCGTGTGACACTCAGCTGTGTGACTTGGATTTAGGCATTTTGCCTCCCTCCTGCTATGAGTCCATCACAAATAATGACTGATTGATCTGAAAAATGTCACAACATCTCAGTGTACCTTCAAATGCCCGCGAAAGGAGTAGAATATCCTTACGACGCTCCAGATTCTTCGTGTCACGCACCAGTCACAGGTGTGACCACATCACTGATACATAATTAACCCATTTCTCGACAATTTATCAGTATATATGGCTGATATTAGGGTAATTATGAATATACATGCTATAATATCTTTTATTCTTATTTCAAGGGGCTGGCGGAACGGGAAAATCACATACTGTACCATTTCGAATTGTTCGGCCGTCACGGGTCACAGCCCCTTGGACGTGGCCGAAATTGAACGCGTGTCACAGGTCACACCAAATTTGGCCGAAGTGCTCATACAGTGCTCATATTCTCCTTTTTTTTTTGTTTAGAAGGGTAGAAGATGGTAGAAATAGGTGTAAGCAACTTGAGTAAGGTGTAGTGCAACTTCTAATGCCGAAATCTGTACCTAAATGTGTCAAAAATGCAAAGAACGCCGGATTTACACCGCCTCACATAACCCCGCCTTTACTACCCCCTCGCCGTCCATCACATCTCTTCGTCTGTGCTTGCCCAGCACAGGTAAAATATTCAAAGCTACACTAGCGTCGATCATGTCCAACCGCCTACCAAGTGGAGATATATACAGGCACAGTAATTCCACACTAAAACTTTACCATGATCGTGATCTTGTTCTTTCACCAATCAATAAGTTAAATGAGCAGTAGTTGCACACGGCGGCCGTTATAATTTTGGCCAAAATTTCCTGACTGTCCACGGTCACAGCCAACTTGGCCGAATACCTAATTTCGGCCAACTGGTCACAGGTCACACCCCTTGCCGAACAATTCGAAATGGTCGCCCATTTGATCCCTCTCCTTCCATATATGGTAAGTTCTCATCGCGTGTTAATGTTTTTCTCAGAATTAATTTTAAAAAATCTTTGCCTCAACATCGAAACGACTCATCGACCATCACTCGCGCACTCCGCTTTCAAGAAGTTCCACAAGGAACTCCATATATAAAAGTGGATGATGGGTGCGTATGCCAGTCTCGGACAGTGTTAGAGAAGACAAGTGCTGTAAACCATTCGTCGACATCGCTAATGCTATATCTGACGCCGTTAAGGCTAGTGCAGTGTTTACTGGCATAAACGGGGTATGGGTGGATCGTCACAAGGAGTCGCCCAAGTCTGCACTCCCCACTGCTGCTAGGGAAGCATGTCCATGGCAGGATAGTGCAGTATCCGCCCTGTTACAGTGTTCTGGTGGTCCTTACACCACTGATTTGTGTTGCACAGTATGTAGCTGTTGAATACAATCTAATTAACATTCAAATAAGTTTACACTAGCCCCCGAAGTATAGTCAATTCATATCTAAATGATGCCCTCTGACATGACAGGTCTCTGTTTATACAACTTGAAGAGCTATTCTAAGTGTTTCACGGCCAGACGAAGCCATTCTGCATCATTTACAGGTAAGTTCATATTATTATTTCTTTCAGCCTCCGGCGGTACCCCCTCCCTACCCGCAGTTCGGGATTCCCGTTCCGCCAGCCCCTTGTCTTATTTGGCCCTTTGGTTGAGTTACACCGAGGGGACGGGACTGGGTCGCGGGAATGTCCAATACTCCATCTGAGTCTAGGTCACGGTATTGGAAATTCCCACAAGTCCAATAACCCGAATGTCCTCCAAATCTGTGATATCGAATCTCAATATGACCACGTGACTGCATGTAACCATAGTGAATAATATGATGAGTCAGATAAAGGCTATCATAGTTCACTACCGTGTCATCGTGACATTTGCTTATGTTCACTGGCAACTTGAAACAGCTTGAAACCCTTCGACTCGGAGATCGTAATCAATTGGAGCTCTTTTACATTGCCTCAATTTGACTGAACAGATACAACTCAGATACACCAGTATCACCTCCCAGAACCAGTGATCATAAGATCTATCGAGCTTGCCATTCCATGCGTATGCCTCTTATCTGTGCATGAACGACCCAAATCTGGACCACGTCTTTGGCCCAGAAACGGTTCAAGTTGCCATGCTCTCCGGAATCTGCGGGATCGTTACCAGTCGCGAACATTTCATTCAGCATGGACAACGTTTGGCTGTGACTGATTACTCCGATCAGGAATTTCCAGTTATGCATACCGGACACCACCCTGGATGTTTAAGATAAATACCTGCGAACTTGACATGCATTGCTGCATTCAGACTTCCCTCCAAAAATGTCTAGTCGTCGTCCTCAGACTTCAGCTCCCCCTATTAAATCGTTTGCAGCGACCGTGAAGCCATGGGTATTGTGATCATTGGTTCTTCATGCATCTGCTAACACAACAATACTTCAGATTCAAGTCACCCGCATCCATAAATTCGCAGGGACGATGGTTCTCTTTTGGCCGTTTGGTAAAGTGAAGGAATGTATTCCCCAGCCCAGTCGCTCACAAATTGAAATAGCCTGGTCGTTCACTATGGCCGCTCGCGTCTTGCATCTCGAGCTTCCAACATACACGAGCATACTTCTCATGGGCTTCATAGGAGCCTCTCTACTTCACAGGTCAGTGCTGTGTGTTTTCACTTCCGACGTCCGCAATTGACTTTATCTTCAGTCAGTAATGAATGTTCTTTACCATGATTTGATGGTCAACTTGTACCCCCCTAGGTGCTGGATGTATATGGAACGACATCCTTGATCGCGAGTTTGACCGTCAAGTCGGTAAGGGCTGTCGGCAACATGTGAGTTGATTGTCGTGCTCACTTCAGTTTCCAGAAAGAACAAAAAATCGACCCATCGCTTCAGGAGCTATATCTGTGCCTGGCGCCCTTGTATTCTTGTTCATCCACTTGGCCATCATGTTCCGCATGATTTGGAGCTTTGATCCTGTCGCGTAGGTCATGTTTCTCATTGTTGTGATTTTTCTTGTTGAACTGAATTTTCCTAGCTTCAAATTTGGAGTGCTCTCTATCGTAGTCCTTCCGGGGATTTACCCGTTCATGAAGCGAATCACATACTGGCCACAAGCATGGCTTGGTCTGTCCATTTTGGTCACATTTTGTTCCCGCAGATAGGCTTACGTTCAATCACGAAGGTCTTGCTATGAACGTCGGAGCTCCTATGGCTTGGCTCGGTGTTGGTCAAGGACTTCCACCCTCCATCCTTACGGTGTACGCAGGATGCTGGGCCTGGACAATGTGGTATGGTAAGCGGTTTGTTTGGTCACGTCCAACGGACCAGGAGTCTCATTGATTCAATCAGATACAATCTATGCCTGTCAAGACAAACGCGATGACGTTAAAGCGGGTGTGAAATCTACTGCCATCCTGTTCGGCGCTTATATCAAGCCCATCTTGGCCACTTTCGCTTCCGCATTGATCGTGTCACTCTGGGTGGCTGGACAAATGAACAATATGGGCATTTACTACAACGCAATAAGCGTTGGTGGCGGAGCTTTGTATCTCGCGCTTGATATGCTCACGGTCGATCTTGATTCGCCCAAGAGTTGTTGGGCATCGGTACGCTGTCTTCGTCCCCGCACCGCGTTGTCAAACTCATTATTTGTAACAGTTCCATCGAAATGGTTTCCAATTCGGTGGCCTTGTGTGGGCAGGTGTTCTAGCCGACTATATTACTTCTTTGTGATTTTATCCGCCGCAATCTGTGTCACAATGTCCATGTTAGAAGAGCTGTTACCTGTATGTTACACGTGTGTAGCATCTATTTCTATGATATCATTTCCTTTCTCCACCATTGTTGGATTGACACGTTAAAGAAAGAAGTGGCAACCGCCGCAAAACCACCGTCATCTTGGCAGATTATTACTATATGCACTGCACCGAATTAATTCCGTGTACCTCATGGCCCCGCAGTGCTTACTTCACAGTATGAGGAGGACTCGGACATCTATGACGATGCTATAATTACCAGCAGATTAAGGCTTGCCGCTATATCAAGCACTGGTGGTTCTCATCGATTCAGGCTTCACGTAAACGCTGCTACTCCGAGTGGTCAAGCAACTTGAACCGTTGAACGCGCTTTTTTATTGCGTACAGGTAAGCATCAAAGAAAAAAAACTTATTCAATGTCTGCATACAGTGAACTGTGATGGACTTGCGCCAAATCGGAGCTTACCCCATACACAACGTCGTCAGTGGTCACGGCTGCAAAGTTGGCTATAGCATGTTGATAAGGGTTAAGAACACCACAGGAAGACCAGTGGAATGTTCCTGAGTTGCAAGTTGAAACAAACGTTGCGGATATGCTCCATTGAGAGTGCGAACTCAGGCTCTGGCCCCGGGCCACAACTTGTCCTGATTCAGAGATCGCCCGCAAAGTTGATACCTGAGTTTCAAACTTACGCGCTTTCTTCACTCAGGGCCGTCACGATTTGCGGCCCGTACGGCCCGTACCTTTCTGAGATACAGAGATTCTTACCACTGCATGTCGGAGGTGGCATCGTCGAACACGAATTTTGATTTGGCCTCATCTGTTTATTTTGAACACGTCCTAACGATCGCGCGCAACTGAACGAGTTCCGATAAATTTCGTAAAGGCGGTGAGCATCTATTCCGAGCCATGACCACCGGAATCCGGTGCCAACGGATGTTAAACTTCCTCGATTCATCGGTCACCGCACGAAGTTACATACCGAGACGACGTGTCAAAAAATTCGGGTTATGCAACTTTACTACATAGTTTTAGTAACAGGTGCCAGTGACTCGTCTAAAATTACATTGGAGGACTCGGAACGCTGTGCCGTCACATTCATCGCTTCTTCGAGTGTTCATTCGGTTTGAGCACAACAACTTGCTTGATTTTTCTTTTAAAATTAGGTTTCGGGGTGCGTTATTCATACAGGGGCCCAGCACTTCTCTTGTTACATGTGTGTATGGGTTGGAGTGGAGGACACCACAGTTGTACGTTGAGCTCTAGGTTCTAGCTGACAAGATGCCCATCTCACAAAAAAACCACTTCAAATTTCATAGCATTGACTTGGCATCAGGAAAATCCGAAAAAAACTTATTCTCGGCTTAGCGTGCTTATTGCTTGGTAAGCACAAATAAGTCTAAGAAAATGACCTATGGTGCCGATCATTTACGCACCGCTACTTTTGTGCAAACCTTTCTGGTCCTCCAAAACACAGCCATTTCTTTATTCCTCTCGTAGAAACACTTCGTTTAGTGGTAGGAAGATATTGTATAGAAGGTTTTTTATTAGCTTCAAAACTGAGTGAGAAAAATTCTTGAGTAGACCCGAGTTTGGCGGGTGATTACATTTCTGCCTCTACAACTCGCAAAAAAAAGGGTAGTTCTTATCCCTCTCGTATAAACACTCCTATATGTGTTTTGAAGATGTTGTATTGACAAAATACTGATATCACAAAAACTGGGAGAGATATGATGGTTTCATGACAAACTATGGTGTGAACAACAAAATTTTATTATTTACTGGTCAAAAGTACAAGCCACTGTCTCAGGAACATGCCGATGTGACTTGTACTTTGTGGAACTGAACTTCTTCACCTGTTTCTGGGCATCTGTTGTTCCCATACCCGCTCTGTAAGCATCCATCCACCGAAACATCCGATGCTCCCATCGCCGGATTGTTTGCAACTGTACGGATGCCAACGCTTTCGGCATATTCTCCTTTAAGATGTCAAATGTGTAATCACAGTTGTCACGAAGATATTTCTTGACGGCGCCCCAGAAAAACTCAATGAAGTTGAGTTCACAATGAAACTTCGGTAAGAGAATACACAAGTGGCCAGCTTCTTCAATCACCTCCTGCACGAGGGATTTCTGCTGCTGAAAATCTGGCTGCAATTCAAGAATGCGCTTACCACAACAAGAATCCGATGTGCATTTTTTGCATTTGCCTCGCAAACGGTCTTCGTAAAGGCCACGCTCCATAAGAACAGCTTTGATGCCCTTGGCCATATTTGGGTTTGTCGGATGGTTGGCAGGAAAAATCATTGGCTGTGTGATTTTCAGACCTTCGTGTATAAACCATCCATCATGCATCCGTGCTTGCTTCCCCCCAGGATTGACATTCATTCGTGACACCAATAAGGCATCCTCGGAGTAAGAAGAGTGTCCTTGAGAATTGTCCACCATTACGAGAGCCTGGTGACCAGCACCATGCATGCGCTCAAATGCAGGAATGATCTTGTCTTTGAGCTTCGAAGATGATCAGAACATATTCATGTAACAATGAATTATACATTGCTCACCTGTTTGACGAACAGCTCTCCAGTCCAGTATCCTTCATAATTTTTTCCATACTCGAGCGTTTGCGTAGCTTCCTCAAGCCATCCGACTGTCGAGCACAAGATGTCACTTTTGTGCAGACCATGGCCAACACCCTTTTTTTGGAGACGATGTTGATCTTCAAATACCCATGTCTTCAGCATTATGTCATTTGCTTGGGCTGTCATTTCGTCCTGAGCAAGGAGCACCAAATGGTGCTCAACGAAATTCTCACGCTGAATCATCAACTCCTGGTCCACATCGCCAATGACATATCGCACCAGTCGTGCCTTGTATGCTTTCATGGCTGGCAAGAAATGATCTTGGCGGTATTTAATGACATCAGGTCTGTCATGTCCATCGAAATATAGACCCTTCTTGTGATTGATGTATTTGAAGCCCTCCTTGTGAAGCCACCGCCGAGCAGTCATCAGTGAAATGCCCCGGCCAACTCGCAAATGGATTCGGGGAAATAACTCAATGTCCATATACCGTTTCAACCCAATTGGCATCTCATTCTGTGTGATGTGTTCCAGGTATTCACAAGCAGCTCTCGGAACAAGCTGATCCTGTGAGAATTTGGCCAGCTTTTCGGGATCCATGGCCCATTTGTTTGAATGGACATATGCTCTGAGCTCAGCAGCAATATCAGGATCTGACAGCAAAGAATATACTTTTGCATGGTTCCCAGCAAGTGACTTTGGCAAGTCTCGTGTCTGGATATAATTGCGAGTCCATTTGCGAACCAGCCGACCACCCCATTTAGTTGCAAAGCCACGACTTTCAGCTGCCCGCTCTGAAGCATCAATCGAAGATCGCCCATTTTCGATGACAAGTCTCAGATGAGTTTCCATAGCGGCAGTTCGATGGGCTTGCAAGCCATCTGGCCCAGCCACGTAACAAGTCTTTTTTGACTTCATTAACTTCTGTAAATCTTTCAGTGCATCCTCAACTTCCCTCTGTCTTTTCTCTCTCTTTGCAATTCTTTCAGTCCGGTATAAGATCTCTCGGCGTTGGCGCTTTTGGGGAGGGGCAATGGGCAGACGATTTGATGCGACCAGCATATGTGACACTGGTTCATCACTGTCACCATCCGACTCGGTTTCGAATTCGCTGCTCTCATCAGATGAATTTCTGACTGCTTCTGCCCATGTCTGCACATTTATGATCTGGAGTTGACTCGGCTCTGGAGCAATGCGGCTGGTTTCTGGTCTGGTATTCTTGCCTTTAACAAATATGTTTCGCATCAAGGCAATCTGTGGATTGGTACTGATTTATTGGTGAGTAATGCAACGAAACTGTGACAAGTACTAATGCTCACGAAGTCTTGGCTTCTATTTTGGACGCTTCTCACTCTCGAGCTTCTTTTCTCCTCCTTTCCTGTGTGCGACTTGAGTTCTTGTTGTACCCCAATGCCCGGTTTGCCTCTGCCTTGCTCCATTCTTTTGAATCCTTGGGACTCATCATCTGCTTGAAAACATTTGGAGCATCCCAAGATTCGGCTTCCTCATGCAGAGCTAACAGATTGGCCTCCAATTCATCTCCCTCGAGCTCTGCAAGACTTTCATCATCTGACCACTGATCATCCTCGTAATCCTGTTCACCATCGGATGGATCACAGTCAACACCTCCTTCATATCCACAGTCCGAGTCCGACTCCCCTGAATCTGTTTCAAGTTCAAGTTCCTCACTTTTATTATGCCGACTGCTTCTGGCTTTTGCAAGGTTGCATTTCTGATATGCTTTGGCCATGGATGCGCAGTACTAGTACTAGTAGAACTCAATCCACGTCAAAAATTTACACTATTTACCCATTAACCTAAAATGTGCTAGCGAATGTCTTAAAAGTTGTTCCTGACTGTGTGGCAGAGCCTTTTTAGGCCTAGTTTTTTTTTTTTTTTTTTGGCACAGCCAGATTGGCGGTTGCACACAAGTAGCGGTGCGTAAGTGATCGGCACCATAGCTTGAACAGGCTCCTAAAACCATTTATGGGCAATGGTTTGGACCGGTTGCAGTCCACGGTTGCCCCCTTGGGGGTCGAAAAACCAGACTGAACTGGACCTTAAAACACTAGCCCAAAGTGCCACAATAACTTGAATGCACCAAATTACCTAGAATGACATCTCCATTGGCAGGGGATAGTATATGTAGTACTGACTGAGAGTAAAAAAAAGGGCATCAGCCTTATAAACAGTCACAAAAAAAAAGGAATCCAGCCAGTGAGATGCCTGCTGAACCCCAGCCCACTTGTAAACCTCATTTAAAACCAGCTCCATATCAATAAAGATGTACTGAGGACATGCAAAACCTGCTTAGGGTGTAACATGGGTACACCCATGGGTGAATTTGGTACATACTACACCAATACCTGCATAACCTGCACCTGTTCCCACACCATACCTGCAGGTACAGGTTTCTATCATGGTGCTTGGCTGAACACCATGGTGTAAGTACACCATGGTGAAACTGTACACTGCCCCCCCAATACTGCAGATTTCCCTGCAGTTCCTTTGCACTGCACACCTCAGGTCCTACCCTTTCTCCATCAAAGGAAGCCCCTGCTGCATAGCAGCAAGCTATTGCTTGCTGTCTTGCTCACAGGGGCTGCAGGGGAGATGGGGGCAGAGGCAGCAGTGCACCAGTTGCAGAATGACTGCAGGTGTTGCCAGCAAAAGAAATGGCACCCTCCCCCTTGCATAGAGGGCAAGGGGTGAGGGACCATCCCTGCTGCTCCCTGCCTCCACCCATGAGCAGTTGCTCACAGCAATGGTTGGGGGTGCTGCTGTGCTGGTGCTGGTGCTGGTGCTGTCCACCATTGTCCTTGCCATCCTTGCCCCCATCCTCTTCACCCTGGTGGTTGTCCTCATCATTGTTTTCACCTGCAGTCTCCATCTCCATCCCCTCATTGTTGTTGTGGTCTTTTTGCCATTGCTACCCATGCTCATTCTCATGTTTGTCTAGCCCTCATTGTCCCCTTGTTGTTCGGTTTCCTCTTCATCCTTTTCCTTGGGTCATTGTTGTCATCCTTCACACCTCCACCCTGCAAGAAGTAGCATGCAGTGGTGGGGATGGGTGCTGGGTCATCATTGTTCTTCCCATTGTTAGCTCCTGCAATCCACCCTGGGAGCAGTTGCTTGCAGTGGTGGGGACAGCTGTAATTGTCATTGTTGTCACTGGTGTCCTGCATTGTTCCCATCAGGGTTGTCATCCATTGTTGGTGGTGGTGCAGGATGTGGAGGTGGTGGCAGTGTTGGCCTGGCTTCTTGTTCCTGTAGCAGTGTGATGTGGTGGTTTTACAGGCTGAAGGGGAGTGCTTACCTTGGGCACCTCCCTGAGGTATTCACAGCACCAAACAAACCCCTCACATCCCTTTTGGATGGGGAGGCAGGGTTTGGTGGGTCTGGCATGTCATCATTGTAGATAGGAACACAAACCTAAGAAATAGACAAAAAAGTTTGTTAGAAACTGAAAAAGCACAAGAACAATACAGAAAAACTTATCTAACCATAGCCATGTGCATTGCCATTTGGTCTTGATGGGAGGACATGGGAGTGGCATTTGGGCCTGTGTATGGGCATTGTTGGTAGCCTCAAATTGCCATGGTAGCAGACAGTGAGCATCATCATTGTAAGTAGAAAGTGTAATCTAAGAAAGAAACTTGTGAGCAATTGAAAAATTGAGGAGCTTCCATTGTTGTTGTTGAAACAGCTAAACAAGCATCACATGTCACCTGTGCAACACTGTGACACCACAGTAATGGGTTGTGGTAATAAGCAGGTCAGCAATTTTTAACACTGAACCTGTACCTGCAGACCCTGTGACCTGAATGCTGCAGTGTTCACCATACCGGGCCATGTTATTCCATAAACCTGTTCAGACAACACAGAATGAGAACCTCACTGGCCATGACTAGATGACTGTCTATGCCTACATTGATGACCACCCTGGAGTGTCTCAGGGTGAGATTCTTTGGCACTTTGCTTCAAAGACAGATGGCACTTTGATTTTTACACAATCAACTCTATTGAGATCATTGAAATTGTGCCCAGAGTTGGAGAGTTGTGGTGCTGATGAATGTAGTTGACACTTGGACATGAGATCAACACAAAAGAAACAGCACAAACCCTACTACTGTGGCAGGTGCACTAGATATAGAAGGATTTGATTAGAGGACCCCAGATCATCCTTCAGTGTAATGTGGGACCTATGTCAATGAGGCTGGGAAGAAAAGTGCATGATAATCAAACTGATAAACCAAAAAGCACATGAGAGTTGCAAACAAGTGTACAACTATAGGAAACCAGAGTGATGAGGGTATGTGACAATATTTGATTTGATGTAGCAATGATGTAGTGCAGTAATGATAAGGCACAAACAATGCACAATGCAATGAGACAAGAGAGCTATATATATGAAAAGCACAATGACAAACAAGACTATATGAGAGCACAACACAAACAATGCAAAGAGACAATGTGGTTTTCAAACTAGAAACTGTGAGGGAAAGGCAGAATTGTTCTAGAATATTTCTCTGTTCTTTTGGGGCTCTATGTACAGGTCCTTTATATTACAAAAATTGTACAAACAGAGTTAAAAAAAAAAAAAAAACAGTGCAAAGTGCAAAATAACAAGATCTGTCTGTTAAAACACCAGAATGTTCAGTTCTCCATATTATTGCATTCTTTTGGCTGGTCAGACATAGGTGCAGAAGGGAGTGACTTCAAAGGGATCACTGATGATGGCCACTTCTGATTCACCACTGCCCCCACATCCTAATATCTTGTTCAGGTGCTTCAGGCTCCTGTTGTAAGGGGATGACTCATCTTCAAAGATCTATGAATATGACCTATGAACAGGTACAAACATCCTCAAACACATACAAACATCCTCAAAGACCTACAACCATCTTCAAATGTCTGTGAAGATCTTTGCAGATCTTTGAATGTCTTTGAAACCCTTCAAACATCTTTGAAGTCCTTTCACCAATGATGAGAGCCTTTGTCAACCACCAATGAACATTGTTGATGGTCACTACCAACCATCAAACATGTGCAAAGTATTTTCATGCACCTGTGAAGATCTTCATGATCTTTTCATGATCTTTGCAGACCTTTGCAGACCTTCTGCAACCTTCAGGCACCTTCCTCATCAGGAAAACTACTTTTGGCCTTGGTTGCTTTGAGTAACCTTGACAAGCCCTGAAGGCTAAAACATATCTTATTGACAATTATTGATATGTATATGAGATCATATGACCTACTGACTTGTATTACTAATCATTATTTCATATTACTGTTATATTTTTGATGACTTTGCCCCAGGTGCCTTGACAGCCTTGACAGCCTTGAAATGCTTGGAAAGGTAATTGTGCTTAGTAATGCAACTCAATAGATCATGTGACATGATATCTATATTAACAATCATCAATACAAAGTGTTTTAGCCTTAAGGACATATCTAAGTTTCTCAAGGCAGCCAAAGCAGTCAGGAAGAAGTCAAAAGCTTTTTCCTGATGCTAGAGGTTTCCTACAGTGCATGTTAAGATTATTGGTCTTAACTCGGTCTCACAGTCTTAATCTATACCTGCAATCTAATATGCAGATGTCTTCAGTGAAGGAGGTATCCTTGGCTAAATTGGATGTGTCAAGTGACTTGTCAAGGGGATGATGATGAGGGAGAAAGACATTCAGAGATCGAGATACCTAGAAGGCTCCTTGGTTCAAGATCAGAGTGGGTGAGTTAAGACTATGTTTATTAGCATAGGTCAAGCTACTGTACCAGGTCAGGTAGTGGGCCACCCTGGGTAGTGGGCCACTCTGTATTTTCTGAGGTG
>QLOK01042683.1:0-23126 GCA_003313805.1 Tricholoma flavovirens
CATTTCCACACACAATGTGATGGTGGGAATCCTAAGAGAACACAACTGATGTGTCTCTTAGTATTCATTGGTTTATATACTAAGTTACAACTATTGTACAATATTTGAATACTGTTTTACGACGCGAGTGTACAGTTGCGTACATATTCTAAATATAGGACACATGAGAATTATCCGTCTCACGGCCGCGTTCATTGATAATTTTAATGTTTTTTGGTGTAATACTATTGCGAAAAAATAAGAAAAATTATGATAGGTAACTGTGCATGTTTCCTAACACACGGGTGTCCCAGAGCCCCTCCCAATCTTCCAAGACTAACCAAGACCCTCACATCCCATTTGGATGGGGAGGAGGGGTAGCACGGGTGGGTGTGGGTGTGGGTTGTGCCACGTCAGCGCCTGTCATTACCAGTAGTATAGATCCTAAAATGAAAGATTACAATTAGTTAGGTTATAAAAAGAAGAAATGAACAAAAAAAAAGTATACCTAGAGCCTGAATGACAGGTTGCCGTCATTTGGGCTCATTGCATCCAAAATGGGTCATCTGTGGCCACTCACAGTTCTTGCAGATGTGGGAGGGGGCATAGGAGTGGTGGCAAGTGGTGACGGAGTTGTGGTAGTGGTGGTAGAGGTATAGAGGGGAGGGGCATCATCGCTGATGGTGGTCACTGGAAATGATTAGGTGTCAGAGTGGAGTTTGAAAGAACAATGAAAATGGAATGTGAAAATGAAAGCAAAAATGATCATTTTTCAGTTCATTTTCATGTCATTCTGAACTCCATTTTTGAAAAATGAGATTGAAAATGAAATTGAAAATGACTCGAAAATGGCCCGAAAATGGCCACTGTGAACAACCCTAATCATAGTCTTTCAAAGTTATTGTTCAAAATGCAGTAAATATATATATTCCTTTGTACTACTTACAAAAAGAACTATGACAGTAAAGGAAAGTAACCAGTTACATGGAAAGCAGCTGTTGTTGCCTCATCGTCATCTCCCTGTGGTCTCCTTCATCATCACCAAGCATGGGAGTGGGTGTTGAGTGCTTGTTGTTGTGGAGGTGGGGATGGCACTGTTAGCACCCAATCCACCCTGTGAGCAAGGGCTCACAGTGGTGGGGTGCAGGTGCTGAGGTGCCATCTCATCCCTGTCTCCATGCACTTGGCATTGTAGCTGAGCTGCACCCACAATCCACCCTATGAGCAGTTGCTTGTAGGCATGGGGTGGGTGTTGTGGTCCTCATCGTGGATGCCATTGTTGTCATTCCACCTGTGATCCACCCTATGAGCAGTTGCTCATGAGGCTGGGGGTGGGTGGTGCATCATCCGTTGCCGTTGTTGCTGGGGCTGTCATCCCCTGTCATTCCTGCAGACATGGAGGGGTGTTGTCATTGTCCCACCCGTAATGCACCCCATGAGCAGTTGCTTGTGAGGCTGGGACAGGTGGCATGGTCATCAGGTCATCCCTGGCTGGGTTGATGTTTTGTGCAGGCATGTATCCATGACTTGACACTGAGGAGGGGTTGACTGGTGCTTACCTGACAGCCATGAGTCTCCTGGCACCCCTCCCTGACCCCCTAAGCCTAATCGAGGCCCCTCACATCCCACTTGGATGGGGAGGAGGGGTAGTGCAGATGGATGTGGGCATGAGTTGTGCCATGTTGGCACCTGTCATTAAAAATCCTAAAAGTGAAAAGGACAGTTTGTTAGGTTATAAAAAGAAGAAATGAACAAAGAAAAAATGCACCCTAGAGCCCAAACGACGTGTTGCTGTTGTTTGGGCTCATGTTCCATCCAAAATAGATTGTTTGCAGCCACTCGTGGCTCTTGCAGGCATGGGAGTGGGCATGGGAGTGGTGATGGTGGGTGGTGACAGGGTTGTGGCAGTGGTAAAGGTGTGAGGGAGAGGGTGTCATCGTCAATGGTGGTGGTCACTGCAAAGGATCAGGCATCAGAGCAGAGTTTGAAAGAATGATAAAAATGGAATGTGAAAATGAATGTGAAAATAACCATTTTTCCAAGAGCAAGGGTAGGGTCTGATTTTTCAAAAATGATCATTTTTGGGTTCATTCTCATCTCAATTCTGAAGTCCATTTTTGAAAAATGAGATTAAAAATGAAATTGAAAATGAGCCAAAAATGGCCTGAAAATGGCTACTGTGAACAACCCTAATGCAATCCAAGCAGGCCTGTTCATCAAAGGCAAGTATGTGGATGTGCATAAAAAGCTAATAGAGCTGAGAAGATGCCTTAAGTGCCAAAAGTATGGCCACTATGTACTGGATTGCAAAGTGAACAGGGATACCTGTGCACACTGTGAACCTGGCAGTGCCTGTTTTTTGTTTGTTTAATTCAGGAAACCCAGATTTCATAATATATATGGATGAATTAAGGGTGGATGAATTTGGGATGACTTTTCATCCCATATATTTCAGCCATCCAAGGGATGGAGTTCATATGTGTTACCCTACAAAAATTTCTTAACCTAATGGGATGAATTTTCATTTTACAAGGGGATGAAATACAGGGGATAATTTTAATCCAGGATGAGCTCAACAATCTATGGGATAATATCGCCTGCCTCAAAGTGTGGATTACAGGGATGTGTTTTTCAGCCTGAGATAGAATGGAAATTTCATACCATTATGAGGTGTATTTAGTAGGTAAATTTCTTCCACTAAGGACTGAATTGACTGTTTATATTTCATGCCCTAAAGAATGTTTTTTGCAAGATTACAAAATTTAGGAGTTTTTTTTTTCATCCCAAGAAAGGGGAATTTTCATCTGTGTTGTAATTGACTTTTGGTGTGATCCACATGGGTAACCCATGGGTACTTTCAAGCTTACCCACACCTGCAACCCACAGGTTCATGAGCTGTAGGTCAGCAGGTATGGGTAGACCCACCATCTACAGCTCCTGTGTCTGGAAAGACCCGCAATTGTGGGCTTCATTGAGCACGAGAGCTGAAGATGACAATGATGATAATACTTGACCAGGAAACCCACACAAAACCCTACAAATGGCTTCATATGGTATAACACAGGTTAGAGAAAGGTAGCAAGGTGGTTCTAAACTTCAGCAAGGTAAACCAAGGTTATATGAACTAAGAGCAAAATATTTCAAGGATGTCTCATCGAGGTTCAATAAAAGTTTGAGGTTGTGATAAGAGTTCAAAGTCTCAATAAGAGTTTGAAGTCTTGATAATAGTTTGAAGTCTTGATAATAGTTTGAGATCTTGATAATAGTTTGAAGTCTTAATAAGAGTTTGAAATGTTTAAGGAATGGGTTGGATATGTGAATGGGGGCTTTGATAGGTACTAATATGCAAGTGGCAATGACTGGACAATGTTCAAGATGTTCAAGATGTAGATATGATGATTTTCAAGAAAGTTCATGATGATTTCACAAAACTTCAAGAAAAGACTAGAGACTTGGACTCAAAAGTGGGGGTTCTTAAATCAGATGATAGAGAAGTGAGGTGAATGGTTTCTTGTTGGAAAAGATAGGTAATACAAAGTTATATAGGTTTTGAAAACATAGGACTAAAAAGGAAATAGAACATGAGGCCTACATGAGGTGGGATGTAAATGATCTAACGGGTCTAACAACAACGGGTAAATGATGGAATGATGTGAAAGATGAGACAAACAAAAAGAATCCATGTGGGGAAACACATGTTCCCTTTAAGGAGTCTGAAATACTTCAAAAGTCCTCTCATGTCCTTCAAAGTGCAATCCTGCCTATTGTTCTGCATGTGATAAGCTTGTCATATGATGTTGCGAGGTGTGTTTGTGCGGTACAAATGTCCAATTATAACAAATATGGCTGCTGAAGTGTGCAAAGTACACTCAAAGTTCAATTGAACTTGTTTGAAGTTGATTGATGAAGGTTGCAATGATTGAGGATGGTTTGAGTAGGTGCAGATGGCTCATAAGTTGTTCAAATAGACTTGGTAGGCTTGTAGAATTTATTCAAAGATTTGAAGAAGTTTAAAGAAGATTGAGCTTGATCAAAATAATTCAAGAAATATTGAGAGCTTGATATTGCTGTTCGAGATCGTTCTATTGACCATAATGTAATTGATTCTTGTCAAATGAGATTTGGATGGGGTTGGATGAGGTATGAGAGACTCATGTGATTGCTCTAAGTCAAATCAAAGATGTTTGAGGGGCTCAATATCACATGATATTGCTTGAAAACCAGTTGAAATGTGTTCAAACTTGTTTGTGGATGTTCATACTGTCATGTGGAGCTGTAATGTGCAGTGCAAAAAGGATCTGCTTATCTCCAGAGCTCTGGGTGCAAGGTGGATGTATCATCCTCCCCTGGACTGAAATCCTGACTGTCCCCAGTCAGTCAAACTGTGTCATGTGCCGATCACAAGATCATGTTGAAAAACCAATCAATGAAGTTTGATCAATGAAGTTCACAACTTGTTTCTTTGTACATCTTTGATCTCCTTTGGAATCCTGAACTTTCAGCTCTATACTCATGTCTCTCCCCCTTGAACTCCAAACCAGTCTCATCAACCACATGAAGTCTATGCCAGAGCATGGCATAGCGGAAGATCTGGACTTTGAAATCTGTGGGAAGGGTTTTTGTGACAAGATGGTAAGTTTGATACTTTTAAGTCACTTTAAATGCTAACACTGTTTTGTTTAGGCAGAATATGATGAGATGGCAAGTGATCTGGGTGAGGAATGAGATTTGGCCATCCAAACAGTCTTTGACAAAGTCCTTGAGGTTTTCAAGCCCTTAGCACATCACAACTGGCTTTCATGGAGTGGGGAGTTGCTGCTCTCAGAAATGCATGATGAGATCAAAAAGGAGCGGGTTCAAAAGGAGAAGGCAGAGGCCCAAGAGGTGGCCACTATGGCAAAGAAAGCTGAGCTCAATGCTCACAAGGTGGCACTCATTGAGGTGCAAAGCTTGGTCTTGGCCAAGTTTTGGGCCAAAATGATTTTGAAGGACAACTTGCAACCAAGAAATTGAGAACTCACGGCTGAAGCGAAGGAGATTGAGAATGACAAGGAGGAGATTGAGGATGATGAGGACAAGGAAGATGGGCTATTAGTGAGGTTGGGGAAGCAGAAGGCCAAAGTGCTGGAGGCTGATGAAGGCAAGGATGAGCTTGAAGAAGGACCAATCAAGCTCAAGAAGAAATGAGCAAGGTTTGCAGAGTTGGGGTTGCTCAATTTCAAGGGCCCAGTAAGTCCTCAATATTCTTCAATAAACTTTTGAGTATACTAACAAACTTGTTCATAGTGCAATTGTTGTGCTGGGTTCAAGTCCCAGCCACCATGTGTCATCGAGGAGGGGGCTGCAAAGTGTAATCAATGCAAGTCTGGGGCACAGGGATAAGGCATGACAGGGGTTACCCTTATATGTAAAATCTCATACCCTTACCCTTACCCCTGAATACCCTACCCTTTGGGGTAAGGGGATGAAAACATATAAGGGTTGCCAAGGGTATGGGGGGGGGTTGTCAAGGGTACAAGGTTTTTGCACAAATCAACACATTTTAGGTCAAAATTTATATAAAAAGTGTTGATAACTATTGTATTTGCTATTGATCCAACAAGTAACCTTCTTATAGACATAATGAAGCCATCATAATGTTGGACAACTCCAAAATCTGAATTTAATTCTTGAATATAAACCTTTGTAGCTGGAAAATCAAACAATATTCTTATGTAAGCATACCCCTATACCCTTAGTAAGGGTACAGGGGTATGCAATGGTATGGACTTCCAAACCCCTACCCTTACCCCTCATACCCTTACCCCTGTCATGCCTTACACAGGGATGCTGGTGGCAGGGGATTTCTAGGAGAGGTATTTGAAAGCCTGAGGTAGCAAGGGTTGGGGTGGGGAAAGCAAAGGTGGCAACACAAGCATTGCCTCAAAAACCAGGTGCAATGCTTTTTCATAACTTTTTTGATTTGTTCTAACTTGTTTTTAGCACCTCAAATTCAATTGGTGGGCCCCATTGAGGGAGGCGAGCCAGCTGTGGGATCGTCAAAGGTGGTTGAGGAAACATCAAAGGAAAAGAAGAAGAGGAAGAGGTCATTGAAGGGTAAGGGAAAGAGGATTGAAATGGAGGATCTCGAGGTTGAGGGAGGGATCACAGACCTCAATGAGCAGGCTGCTCATTGAGTGAGATTGATGGAGATCCTGGCAAGGAAGTGGGTAGATTTAGAAGTTTTAGAATACAAAATTGAGGGCATCAAAAATATGCTCACAAACTAGTTAGAATGTTTGTGTTTTTGAATTTGAATATGAATATAATTTTTCTTTTTAAATGAATAAAAACTTGTAAATGATAGAAGAATGAAATTGATAAAGAAAAACCAAAATTTGAAATTAAGGGAAAGGCTCAGTAAATCATCATGGCCAAACAACCCTTTCGAGTCTTGCTTGGCCATGCTAAATGCAATATTGTGACTTAGTAAAAGGAAGAATTAAAGAAGAAAAAGTTTGAGAATGAAGATTGAGATGGAAAATTGAGAGAGTTTTAATCTTTGTCAAGTTTGAAGTCAATATCATGAATGTTGTCATTGACTTCATCAGTTGTTCAAAGTTGTTCAAGGTGTTTCAGGTTCATGTCAAGGAAGTTTGGGGGAAGGGGAATGGATGTTCAAGCGAGGTAGGGGAGAATTCAAAAGGCTGTGACAGGTCAATGGAGTACCAATCTGTTGAGTTCACAGAGTACATAGGCACCTCCATAGTTTTGAGTGATTACTAGGAGGGGGCCTAGATATCAAGGTTGCTTTTTTTGATTGAGGGATTTTTCGATCTGTGTGTTTTGCATGAGTACCAAGTCACCTTTATCAAAATTGTAGTCTTGAATAGTTCACTTGTGAACTAGGTTGAAGCACTTTGCAGCTTTGAGTCAAGCTGTATAGACCTTTGAATGGAGTTTTTCAAGGTCATTCGATCATTTCTGTAGAGCAATAGCTCATCATGTGATGAGATCAGTTGTCAATAATATCAAATTGGGAGGGGGTTGGAGATATGTTGCTTCAGAAATGTTGAGAGGGATGAGGGGATGAGTTCCTGTAATTGTAAAGTAGGGCAAACAGCCCATGCATTTTTGAATCATAACTTGTTCTGCCCAGAACACTGAATGTGTCCCAAGCAACCATTTTCCTTTGATACCATTGGCTGCCTTATATAGGGATTGTTGAACATCAAAGTGGGCTCATTCGATGAGGCCATTTGCTCACAAATTGTATCCACTGATGCAAATATGTCAAATGTGGTATTGTCAAGCAAGATATTCAAGGGCTGCTATGAATGTGGGGCCATTATCAGTGATGATTTCAGCTAGTGAGCCCCATCTGCAGATAATATCTTCAAAGATCCAATTGCTGAGGATTTTTTCATTTTCTTTTTGAAGCATTCAAAATTCAGGGTAATAGGTTAGGGAACATTGCCCTTGTATGATGTATTGATAGCCACCAGAGGTGGGCATGTGCACTGTGTCAATGTAGATTTTCATGAAGAGAGGAGCTGGGGTTGTGACAGTAGGAGGAATGAGGAGATTTCAAGTTTGTCAAAGCTGGCAATAATGGCATGTTTGAATGAACCAAGCAATGTCAGCTTTCATATTGGGCCACCAGAATTGAAGGGTGATAAGTGATTTCATAGCGAAGATCATTTTGTGGCTGATATTGTCCTGGGCTGTGCAAATAATTTCAAGACAAGATTCTGGTGTTGGGATGATCTTGTGAGCTCCATGCAAATCCTTTCACCAGAGTTTTTCTGAATCTATGAAAAACTTGGTACAATATTGCAAAAAGGTAGTGTATTCTTCATTTGAAAAGTTCAAGGGTCATACCAGATCTGCTAACCATTTTTGAACTTGAACTAAATGTGAATCATCTTGTTTTGCATTTTCTGATTGAGGAATATCATCATAACTGATTGAAGTTTGTTTGAGGAGGTCTGGGGTGAGTGTGAATGTTGAATAAAGCATAGGGGAATGGGAGGGACAAGTTATGATGGGATTTATTTAATGGATGAACCTGTGTAGTCAATTGATCCAGTCAGCGAAGTCTTCTTCATCATCTATGATATCATCTTCTGGCTGCAGTGGTCTTCGCAATAGACCATTGGGACCATGGTGAGCACCAGCAACATGTACTAATTCAAAATGGAATGTGAGTGTCAAGATGATCCACCTATTGAGGGTAGTGCTAGGTGCAATATTGGGATTTGATAGCATTCCTTTGATATATTGTGCATTGACTTCAATGATCAGATTTTGAACACCAGTAAGATAAAATTGAAGAGCTGCGAGAGCTCAGTACAACCCATATAGTTTGAGCTTTGGTTGCAAGAACCTCAACTCTTGCAAATTTAGTGTAATCAAGCTGAATCAATTGTAATAGCATTTTCAAAGATTATTGGGGTTGCATTGGGCAAGTAGAAATCTGATCACAATGTTCGAGGTGTTGACTGATAGTATAACTGGTGCTGTCAATTGATAGTCGATGGCTCAACTCGATGAGAGCCTTTTTGAGGTCTTCTTGCACTGTGATCTGCTTCAGACCAAATTCAAACAGTACATCTTTTTGTGTTAGAGCAATTAGTGGTGATACATGCTGCACAAAGTTTCAAATAAAGATGTGACAAACTCCTATTGTTCCTAAGAATGCCTTAACTTCAGTAAGAGTTCAACAAGGTCCCCATTTTTTTAATTGCATTGATGTGAGTGGGATCAACCATTTGACCTCCAAAGTTGCAAATATGTCCTAGAACTGTTATTTCAGGGATGCAAATGAAGAGTTTGTGACCTGAAAATGTTCCTCTGCAGTACTTTACTCACTGAATAACCCTATTGAGAATTTTGAAGTGCTCCCAAATGAATCTTTGAATGGCAGGATTTTCTAGAATAGTCTTGTATCCACCTCCAGTGAGCTGATATCATGTCATTGGGCCCTTGATCAGGACATTGTCGATATATGGGATGGTGACTTCGGGAATTTTGGGTTGTAGGATATAGCTGACATTATTGTGTATGATTGGTACTGAGTTCATCCAACCCATTGGAAGGGTAACAAGCTGAAGCATGCTGAAGGGGGTCTGGAAAGTCATTAGGTCTCTCAAAGACTCAGCTACTGTTTGTTCATTGAATGCCACATAAAGATTGAGCATTCCACTGCATGCTTGTCCACCAAATTGCTCTGCTAAGTGTTTAGGGATTGGGATGACACCAGAGTGCTGAATGGTGACCTTATTGAGGGGTTCAAGACTGTGGACTGGTCAAAGTGATTTTCCATCTTTCTTGAGGATGAGAAACCAGTGCAATCAATATGAGGAGTTCAAGGGCTTGTATGTGCCAGCTTCGATCTTCTTTTTGATGATATTGCAACCTTCTTCATAGATGCCAGGCAGTATTGAAATGTTTCATTTGACCCATGGGGTGAGGAATTACTGGGAGGTTGATAGGAGGGAAGAAATCTTCTTGAAATGTCCCTCATTCTTTATTATTCCATGCAAAACCTGTTTCATGATTTCAAATAAAGTCGTGCATGAGTTTTCATTCTTCTGGCCAAAGGAAATTGCCAGGATGGTTTTTGTCAATGATCACTTGTTGTTTGAGGGTATATCAAGGGGTGGGGATGAATGTTGGGGGATGGGGATTGAGTTTTGGGATGTTTTTGAGGGGATCACCAATGATATTTCGAACTATTCAAAATTGATTTGGGAGTTCAGTGATTACTGGTCAAACTTTGAGTGTGATGGGCTTGTACTTCTTCTTCAATTGGATTAGGCTGGTAGAGAGTCAGTAATATGTTGGAAGGGGGGTTCAAAGATGTTTTTGAAGTATATTGCCTTTGTTCAAGGTTGATTGAAGTCACTCAAACTTGTTCAAATGTGTTTGTCTGTAAATAGGAAAGCCATTGAGGCTTGTCTGAGAGTCAGATACTGGTCAGAAGCAGATAGATAGAGTTCTGAAAGAAAGGCAGCATGTGGAATAGAAGGTGAAGTTGTCAAGGAAGTGAAATCAGGGATTGCAGTAGCATGTTCAATAAATATCAAAGAGTCAGAATGGTCAAAGGAAATGATAAACACACACTGTTGTCCACTCAAAATCTCATCCTCTATTTGTGAAAAACCTCTTGAACAATCTTTCAATGACAGTTTGAGCAGGGGATTGAGGGAATGGTCATACTTCAAGTTGAGTTCAGATTGTGAATTGTTATCATCTGTGCTTCATTTTGATAGTTTCGAATGATGCTCTTGGTGAGAACATCGAAGGGTGGGCCAAGTAGAATGTCATAGGTGGGGTCACAAACAATGTGGATCTGCATGTACAAAATTATTGGGCCAGGATTGCAAGGGATGTTATGAGCTGAGCCAAGTGTTTCATCTATACCACCATTTGCTGACTGCATGGGTAGACCAATTTCTGGATTGTACATGAGGCCAAGTTCATGGCAAACATCTTCCGACATAGTGATTATTGAGGATCCAGGATTGATGACACTTCCAATATTCCTTTCGCCATTCACATTCATGTATATCAACCTTATTCCATGCAATTCCTTTGTGATGATGAAGGGTTGTGCAATTTGACCTGGTTCAATCGAGCTGATGTATGTTTCATAGGGGTTGGGGACAATGATCCAACCATCTTCAAACATTTTTGTCAAGGTCTGAGGGGCCTGTTGAACTTGTTTTGGGGTAATCTGTTCGCACCATTTAGCATGAACTTCAGGTGATAAAGAAAGAAGTTCCTTGGAGGTTAGAGTGATGAGGGGGGTTTTCATAGTGCATGTGAATATGTCCTGGGTGATCGAGTCCTTCTGAATGGGGGCCTGAGTATGGTACAATGGACCATCTTGAGGTTTCAAACCACCTGTGAAGTTTCGTTTGTGTGGTAAGTAGCTATTCTCTTTAATGCCTGTGAAAGGGTGAATTGGGGGTTGTGAAGTTGTCAAGGGCTGGTTCAATGTGGTGAGAGGCTGAGTTTGAGGTCGGGGGATTTGTTGAGGCTGAATTATCATTCAAAGTTGAGGTCGATGTCAAATTTCAAGTGTTCAAGGGTGCAGGCAGTTTGGGAATTTGTTCAATATGGGCTGAAGTAGTAGGGGGCATGTGAGTCAGAGGGTCTGGTATAACAGGGAGGTTTTTATCAGCTTGATTCAGTGTTGTCAATGACCCAGGTAATTACTTCCCAGGTAATAATTCAACATGTGTAAATTTTTATTACCATATATTACCATAGGTCAGTGGGGTAATTTGACCGAAAAAAATAGAAAAAAATATTGCTGTTGATCTAGTGGTTCTAACCATTGTCATCAACTTCCAAAGGGTCTGTTGATGCTCCAGCATGATTAGTAGCATGACTGGGTCCATTGTTTCTTGTATCCGGACCCAGCTGACTCAGCATCTCATAGAGTTCCAGCTCCTCATGGTAGTTTCTTACTCCCTGTGTCCAGAATGTATCCCATCTGGCTTTGACACCCCAGTTAAACATTTCTGCAATGGTAATTAGTGTCTTCTGACCAATATATACTCTCACCTATTAATAGCATTAAGTCAGATTGTGCCCACCTGACGCATGGTTGTGGAAGGTTGGTTGTTGAGCAAGGATCCTTCACCCAATTCAGTGTTTTCATCATCGGAATCAGACCCAGAATCTGCTTCAGCATCCTTCTCAACTGGCAGGTAATTGCAGCAAATGAGCAGCTTCCTCCTTCACCCTCATCCTCCGAGTCCTCATCAGTACTGTTCTCATCTTCACTCACTCCAAGTCCATCAGCAGCATCTCACTTGGCTGCTTGAATGATATCTTCATCTTCAACACAACTGCTGGATTTGTTGGTATCAGCAACAGTAGGGCTGGAATTGCCAAACTTGCATTTGAGTTGAATACAGGCTGTCAAAAAAGCGGGCTGTCATGTTCATTTGGCAGTTCAAAAGTTAGGTTTGATGGCAGCCTGGCTTTAGCCAACTGACCCACTGACCCTCCCAAATTTCTTGATTGAAATGACTGACTGTAATTACCCACTGACCTAGGTAAGGTAATTATTATTTTTACCAGTCAGTACCAACACTGGCTCAATTAAATTGTTTACCACCTTGAAGTGCAAATATTTCCTGTTTGAGGGCCACAATACGATCCTAGGAATTGTTGGTTAATACCAAAATTGGATAGACACCTCTGGGGGATGGTGAGGAGATTGGCAATGGGGCAATACCATACATAAGTGAGGATGCAACCAAAGTTTTGGGGTTTCGATGATGCCATTCATCAATTCAATCTTTAATAAATTGACCTGACCATTAGGGAGTACTACCTTTCCCTCAGCATTCTTTTTATACTTTCCTTTGTTAATATGAGACTTGCAAACCAGACATTCACTAATGAAATGCCCAGAGTGCCCACAGAAAATACAAACCAAATTATCGAGGGTTTCTGATCGAGGTACATTACTAGTTCAAGGGCTCAAATTTGACTTTGAACCTACCATAGCAGTGATGAGGGTGGCCACAAAATTTTCAAAGATTGCTGTGAGGTCTTCTGATTTGATCTGAGGTGCTGATGTCAAGATTGTAGATACCAAATTCAAGTTTGAAGTTTGCAATGTTTGTGGTGGTGTCAAATGTGAAGTGTTCAAACCTGCTAAAATGAACTTTGCAGCTTCATGAATATTGTTGAGTGGGTAGGGGGTCATCTGGATAGTAGTCAGGGAATTTAAGTTTGAGCCTTTTAGCAATTCATGTCCATAAACCAGGATGAAAGCCTCAAACAAAGGCCCTGCTCTATTCAGCTTCTGATATCCTGTTTTAGTATGCAAAAAATTTGTAATATTATAGAAGGGTCAAAAATATAACCATAAATTGTTCGCATTGAAAATACCAACTCGAAGTTGTTCACCAACAAGTTTGTCCATGTCCGAGATCGACCATTTGCAATCATCTTCTGATCCAGGGTAGAGTTTGTGGATTGCAATGCAAAAGTTATTGAATGAAACACCAGTCACACACTCTGGAATTGATTCCCAAAGTTCGGAAGTGTTGATATTGACATATTGACAGGCATGCTTCTTCATGATATCAGAATTGGTAATGTTACATGCTCCAAAGAGCAATTCAAGTTTGTCGAAGTAGCGACAAAGTTCTCAAGGCTGGGTCAGGTTGAATCTTGGAGTGGTGGAGTGACAATGCACAGGCATTGTTGCAGTAACAGCCATGATTTTCGAGGTTGATGTGAGTAGAGTAGGAGTGGATGGTTGTGTGGTGAAGGCTTTTAGTCAAGGAATGTGCAATGAAGCAAGAGGTAGTTTGGAGAATGTGTGCTTTGGTGAGGGGAATAGGTGGTGATGAGTTGATTGGCTTTCTGGAGCTGGTATTAGAATATCTCCTGATTCTTTGAGAGATGTGAAGGCTTGGCAAATTTTGTTGCAAAGTTTTCTTGCTGCTGTTGGCCTAAGCCAAGGAATTCCAGATGGTTTAGGTGATGAAATGATTTGGAAAACCCCTCATGGTGGGCTCCAAAATGATAATACTTGACTAGGAAACCCACACAAAACCATACAAATGGCTTTGTATGGTATAACACAGGTTAGAGGAAGGTAGCAAGGTGGTTCTAAACTTCAGCAAGGTAAACCAAGGTTATACAAACTAAGAGCAAGAGATTTCAAGGATGTTCAATTGAGGTTCAATAAAATTTTGAGGTTGTGATAAAAGTTTGAGGTTGCAATAAGAGTTCAAAGTCTCAATAAGAGTTCAAAGTCTCAATAAGAGTTTGAAGTCTTGATAATAGTTTGAAATGTTCAAGGAATGGGTTGGATATGTGAAAGATGATGCAGACAATGTGGATGGGGGCTTTGATAGGTACTAATATGCAAGTGGCGATGACTGGATGATGTTCAATATGTTCAAGATGTAGATATGATGATTTTCAAGGAAGTTCACAATGATTTCACAAAACTTCAAGAAAAGACTAGAGACTTGGATTCAAGAGTGGGGGTTCTTAAATCAGATGATAGAGAAGTGAGGTGAATGGTTTCTTGTTGGAAAAGGTAGGTAATACAAAGTTATATAGGTTTTGAAAACATAGGACTAAAAAGGAACAAAAAGAATCCATGTGGGGAAACACATGTTCCCTTTGAGGAGTCTGAAATACTTTGAAAACCCTCTCTTGTCCTTCAAAGTGTGATCCTGCATGCAATAAGCTTGTCATATGATGTTGTGAGGTGCAGTGGTGTGGTACGAATGTCCAATGATAACAAATATGGCTGCCAAAGTGCACAAAGTACACTTGAAGTTCAATTGAACTTGTTTGAGGTTGATCAATGAAGGTCACAATGACTGAGGAGGGTTTGAGGAGGTGCAGATGGCTTGTAAGTTGTTTGAATAGACTCAGTAGGCTTGTCAAATGTATTATGAAAAGATCTGAAGAAGTTGAAAGAAATATTGAGAGCTTGATATCACTGTTTGAGATCGTTCTATTGACCATAATGTAATTGATTCTTGTCAAATGAGATTTGGATGGGGTCGGATGAGGTATGAGAGACTCATGTGATTGCTCTAAGTTGAATTGAAGATGTTCGAGGGGCTCGATATCACATGATATTGCTCAAAAACTGGTTGAAATGTGTTTGAACTTGTTTGTGGATGTTCATACTGTCATGCAGAGCTGTAATGTGCAATGCAAAAGGATCTGCTTATCTCAAGAGCTCTAGGTGTAGGGTGGACATATCAACAACATTGCATCATCATCATCAGGGCTGGGATAGGGATCCACCCTGCAAGCAGATGCTCACAGCAGTGTTTCTGGTGACAGAAGGGGTCTCACCCCACAAGCAGCTGCTCACAGGTGTGGGTGTCATCTCATAGGGATCCACCCCTGAGCAGATGCTTGTGGCAGTGGTTGTGTTTGTTGGTGCCAATAATTAAATGAGTACCTAAGAAGGTTGTTAGTAAAATGAAAATGAAATGAGAAGAGAAGGAAAAAAACATACCTGGGGCCCAAGAGACATTGTTGACATCTCTTGGGCCTTTGTTTCATTCAGTTCTCTCACCATGGTCCCCCTCTTCATCACAGTTGTCCCCCCTCTCTTCATTGGTGGCAGCATCATCCACACCCCCTTTGGTCATCATTGTCATTGATCCCCCCACAATCCACCCCATGAGCAGTTGCTCATGAGGCTAGGGGTGGGTGGTGTGCTTCATTGTCAGTCCTCTCCCTATTTCATCATCAATGTGTTCCCCACCCCATTGTCCCATTGTCATTCCCATTGTTTCCTCCCCCTTGTCTTGTTGTTCCCTCCCCTTGTCTTGTTGTGATTCCTTCCTCCTCATCCTGTTGTCATTTCCTACTCCTTGTCCCATTGTCATTCCCTGCCCCTCATCCTGTTGTAGTTCTCCCTTCCATCCTGTTCAAGTTGTTCCCTTTCATGTTTTCTGTTTGTCATAAAATTAGTACCTAAAAGTTTGTTAGTAAAATGAAAATGAAATGAGAAAACAAAAACAAAAAAACAAAAAAACAAAAAAAAAACAAAAAACAAAAAACCATACCTGTGGCCCAAGAGATGTTGTCAACATCTCTTGGGCCTTTTTTTCAGTTTCCCTCATCCTCATTGCCCCCTAGTTGTCAGTTGTCATTTCATTGTTTTGTTGCTGTTGCTCCTCATCATTGTCATCATGCCATGCACAATCCACCCCACAAGCAGTGGCTTGTGAGGTTTGGTGTGCATGGTGTGCCATTTCTTTGATGTGGTCATTCCCATTTCTGTTATCCACCCTGCAAGCAGTTGCTTGCAGCAGTGGTGGGTGTGTTGTTTCACCATTGTCTTGTTGTATCACAGCTAGAACCTAAAAAGAACAAATTAAATCATTAGTTAGTTGAAAAAGAAAAGAAAAGAATCATAAAAAAAATACCTAGCAGCCAAGCAACAGTTGAGCATTTGTTTGAGTCTTGTACAGAGGTATGTAAACAATGTGTCATCACCAGCCCAGGTATGCCTAACCCAAGATCCCTTTACTTTTGCAAGTCATTTCAGCCCACCCTCAACACATCATGCGATCAATGTTGAACATCAACATCACGTGTGTCATATCAACATCCACCACAACAACACACACCTCCATCCTTCTCCCTCTTACCTCACCAGCCACCAGCTCTCCACTCTGTTAACCACCAAGAGCCACTAATCACCACCTTCAGATGCAACATGGGCCCAAATGATGCAATGTCATTTGGGCCTTATAAGCCTTTTTTTTAAAGTTTCTTTCTTTCTTTTCAATAGGGTTGTTCACAGTAGCCATTTTTGGGCCATTTTCAGCTCATTTTTGGCTTCATTTTTGGATCATTTTTGGTTGTTTGGCAGAAGAATGATCAGAATGGACCGAAAAATGAACTCAAAAATGATGTGAAAAATGGCTACTGTGAATGCTCTGAAATGCAAACATCTTGAAAATGAAGCAAAAATGCATTTTACCTACATCTGGCAGTACTCAGCACATTCAAACTCCACCTTAAAGGACTTTGCAAAATTATTTTCATGAGCTTGTCACTAAAATAGGTAATCATAGTCTTTCAAAGTTATTGTTAAAAATGCAGTAAATATATATATTCCTTTGTACTACTTACAAAAAGAACTATGACAGTAAAGGAAAGTAACCAGTTACATGGAAAGCGGTAGGAAGCTTCCTGTTGTTGCCTCATCGTCATCTCCCTGTGGTCCCCTTCATCATCACCAAGCATGGGAGTGGGTGTTGGGTGCTTGTTGTCATGGAGGTGGGGACAGCGCTGTTAGCACCCGGTCCACCCTGTGAGCAAGGGCTCACAGTGGTGGGGTGCAGGTGCTGGGGTGCCATCTCATCCCTGTCTCCACGCACTTGGCATTGTAGCTGAGCTGCACCCATGATCCACCCTACGAGCAGTTGCTCGTAGGTGTGGGGTGGGTGCCATTGTTGTCATTCCACCTGTGATCCACCCCATGAGCAGTTGCTCATGACGCTGGGGGCAGGTGGTGTGTCGTCCATCACCATTGTTGCTGGTGCTGTCATCCCCCATCGTTCCCGCAGATGTGGAGGGGTGTTGTCATTGTCCCACCCATGATCCACCCCATGAGCAGTTGCTCGTGAGGCTGGGATGGGTGGCATGGTCGTTGGGTCATCCCTGGCTGGGTCGATGTTTTGTGCAGGCATGTATCCATGGCTTGACACCGAGGAGGGGTTGGCTGGTGCTTACCTGACAGCCAGGGTAGCGCAGATGGATGTGGGCATGAGTTGTGCCACATCAGCACCTGTCATTAAAAATCCTAAAGTGAAAAGGACAGTTTGTTAGGTTATAAAAAGAAGAAATGAACAAAGAAAAAATGCACCCTAGACCCCAAACAATGTGTTGCCATTGTTTGGGCTCATGTTCCATCCAAAATGGATCGTTTGCAGCCACTCATGGCTCTTGCAGGCGTGGGAGTGGGCATGGGAGTGGTGACGGCGGGTGGTGACAGGGTTGTGGTAGTGGTAAAGGTGTGAGGGAGAGGGCGTCATCATCGATGGTGGTGGTCACTGCAAAGGATCAGGTGTCAGAGCGGAGTTTGAAAGAATGATAAAAATGGAATGTGAAAATGAATGTGAAAATGACCATTTTTCCAAGAGTGAGGGTAGGGTTTGATTTTTCAAAAATGATCATTTTCGGGTTCATTCTCATCTCAATTCTGAAGTCCATTTTTGAAAAATGAGATTAAAAATGAAATTGAAAATGAGCCCAAAATGGCCTGAAAATGGCTACTGTGAACAACCCTAATGAACTGACTCTATTTTTTTCTTTTTTAGATTTTAATTATATTACAAGACAACAGAGATGTGATATGCCACCCACCCCAGCCTCATGAGCCACTGCTCATGGGGTGAATTGTGGGTGGAATACAACAGTGGCAGCATGATGGAACAATGACAAGAGACAATGGGGAGACCAAACAAAAATGAGGCCAACAGCTGCTAGTCACCACCTTTGGATGCAATGCAGGCCCAAATGACAATTGCATCATTTTGGCCCTAGGTTAGCCTTCTTTTAAAGGTTTCTTTCTTTCTTTTCAACTAACTGACTCTACTTTGTTCTTTTTTAGGTTTTAACACTATGAGGTGCCCAGGGTAGGAAAACTATCCCACATTTTATACCTTTAAATAGTGTAAAATGATATATTTATGGTATAGTTTTCATGTATTAATGAACCCCAAAATGGGATAAGTTTCATCAGAAGTTGGCATGAATATCTACCACTAAGAGGAGTGAAAAAAAAAGTTTTTTCCTACTTGTAAGGGATGAGTTGATGGGATGCATTCCTCCCATATTTTAACCTGAGTCCATACCACAAAGTGGGATGGTTTTCATCTTTATATAGGCAAAATAACACTCACTCCTCTACCTGGGCTGAATTTCATCAACTTTCCAGGGGTTTAAGAGGAATGAAAGAACCTGCCTACAATGTATTTTCATCCCATTAGGGATGTTGGCTGGATGAATTTCTCCTTTTTACAAAGGAATTTTCAGACCATTGATAGAATAGTTTCATCATGTATCAGAATAAATTTCAAGCCACTGAAATACAAAATCTACTCAAAAAAAGCAAAAATTTCCCCCAGACCCCTGATGCCTCATTGTCAGCCTGTTGTCCCATCATGTCCCCATTGTCATCATCATCCCTGTCCCTGTCCCCCTCGCTGTGTCATATCTGCCTCCTATGCATCAGCCTTACTCCCTACAAGCAGTTGCTCATAGCAGAGGGGTCTGGTGCTGTGGCCTGGTCATCTTGGTGGTGGTGCTGGGTGCTGGTTTGCACTCATCATCACCCTCATCCCCATCATCAGAGGATGCACCCATGATGCACCCCACAAGCAGTTGCTTGTGGATGTGTGGCAGGTGCTGGTTCATCATGCCCTGGGGAAGGTTGTGGGGGGTCATCAGCATGAGGTGGCAAGTAAAATAGGGGTGGGGTGCATACCTGCCCTATACGGGCCTCCGAGCACCATCCCCTCCTGTCGCTATCTGTTCCCTGCTCCACCCCTCTCATTTCCTCCTTTGTTCATCACCTGGGGCGTGGGGTGCCCATTTTTGGGGTGATTCCTCGAGTTTTTCCCCTAAAAAATCAATTAATCTAATGGTTAGTATGATTGAATAAGAAAGACAGAAAAGAAAAAAACTTACATGCCCCAAATGATGATACATGTTGCATATTGTCAGTTGGGGTCAGGGTGCCTGTTTTCAGCATAGCTGGTCTAGTTTTTCCCTAGAAAGTGAAGTAGAATTATTTATTAGTACAATTGAATAAGAAAAAAAGAAAGAAAAAAAATTACAGGGAAACAACAATATATACGCGACATGTATCTTTGTTTCAGTTGTCATGGGGCTCATTTGCAGGTGTCATTGTCATGCCCCCTTGTTGTTGGTGTTGGTGTCGTCCCATCCCATCCCATGGTTTTGTCAGCAAGGCTCCACTTCCTTTTTGTTGTTGTAACATGCTGCTCACAGCGGTGGGGTGCTGGTGGCCATTGTCATCATCTCTGCCTTGCCAGCCGTTCCTGTCCCTGTCATCAGCCATCATTATTCTGATCCATTATCCACCCTGCAAGCAGATGCTCACAGCAGTGGCATGTGGGTGTGCTGTTTTGGTGCCATCTCATGGTAAATAACATAGATAGAACCTAGAAAGAGCAAATGAAAACATTAGTTTAAAACAAAGAAAAGAACTTCAAAAAAAAACAATTACCTACAGCCCAAACAACATCCGTTGTCATTTGGGGCCTGATATGAGAGGGAAGGCAGTGTTGAGACTCGACGTTACAAGTCCAACATAATCACATGACAGTATGGAAATTTCCGGATTCACGTGACCCAGAAAAGTTGTTGGTGGTGGATGTTGATGTGACGTGATGTTGATGATCATGTGATTTATTGAGGATGGGCTGAAATGACTTGTGGGTAAACAATTACAACACAGATGAAAATTCCCCTTTCTTGGGATGAAAGAAACTCCTAAAATTTGTAATTTGAAGTGTGAAATATCCTCCCATTCTGACTGAAAAAAAAAACATATCTGCCAGTGGAAGGAAATCTCCTTTTTAATATTTAACTTATGGATGGAATCCATACCATGTGACTGGTTGCATGAGGGCAGGTTGGAATGACTTAATTCTTGTACAATGCATAGATGCCAACAAGATGAAATTCAGCCTGTTGTGGTATGAAATATTGTAATTCTGAGAGATTGCCTACAAAAAAATTCTTTAGGGCATGAGACATAAACAGTCAATTCAGTCACTGAAAACACCTCATAATGGTATGAAATTTCCATTCTATCTCAGGCTGAAAACACACCCCTGTAATTCACACCTTTGAGGCAGGAAATATTATCCCATAGATTGTTGAAAAACTTGATGAAATTTCATATGTTAGATGGTTGAAATTTCATGCCCTCATCTTGGATTAAAATCATCCCCTGTATTTCATCCCCTTGTAAAATGAAAATTCATCCCATTAGGTTCAGAAATTTTTGTAGGGTAACACATATGAACTCCATCCCTTGGATGGCTGACATATAGGGGATGAAAATTCATCCCAAATTCATCCACCATGAATTCAGCCATTTATGTTAGGAAATTCACATTTCAGCATTTAAATGGCTGAAATTCATATCCTGCTGGTTTCACAGTGTAACTATATTACAACAAGACAATGATGATACACCACCCACCCCCAGCCTCACAAGCCACCACTCATGGGGTGGATTGTGGGTGGAATACAATGGTGGCAACACGATGGAACAATGACAGGAGACAATGGGGAGACCAAATGGAAATGAGGCCCAAGAGACATCTTTGACATCTCTTGGGCCACAGGTAAGTTTTGTTTTCTTTCTTGTTCATTTTCATTTATTAAAAAACTTTATTCAGTACTTATATTCTAATGATGACAGGATGGCAGTTAGTGTTGTTGGCAGATGGCAGGGTTTCTGCCGAATCCTGCCACTGCCAGGCACATGCCAGGCAGTGGCAAAAAGTCAATGGCAGAATTTGGCAGGAACATATATGGTGCCTGAAAAAATTGGAAAATGTCACACAATCAAATAGTGTATTTCCCTAAGCCCAAAGGGGCCAAGCACCCAGCAATTTTCACTGATAACTTCACAAACTTCCAGAAGCTACCCAACCAGACAAACTGCTATGAAGTAGATTGCTGCTACTGTCCTGCCAACTCAGATGGCACTCCATCAATGATTAATCATGATGACAAACCCTTGCAGATCCAAAACTCTGCCCCAATGCCCCTCCAAGGAGCATTGATCATCCAAATCACGATGTCAGAACCAATGAATGGGGCAACACCTGCCAGTGCCATAATGGGAATTGATGGAATGTCAACTTGTTGGACCATGGTGGAGAGATTCTCGAGGGTCAGATTTATGACTTTGCAGAATTGGAAAAGGTCAATGCTGGGGAGGTTCCAAAACCTGTTATTGAGGACATCAAGGTCATTGGTTCAGACAATGAAAATGATTGGGATGTCGAGACAATGGTGTCTGGAGTACATATCTAGTCATAACATGTGCTGTGTCAATATCCATTTCTACACTCAAAACTACCTGCCAGAACTTGTGAAAATTGGCAGATGCCATTCTGCCAGCATGCTGGCAGAAATGTTTGAAAAATGTTTCTGCCACCCACACTAATGGCAGTGGGCCAACGAAAGGGAAAGCTGACAACCAGCACCCACCACCACTGTTGTGAGCCTCTGCTTGCAAGATAGATTGTGGGTGCTCAATGATGGGAGGGGGGTGACAACAACAGGGAACAACAATGACAACACAGGACACCCACAACAGACACCAAGAGCAATGGGAGTGGCATGATGGACCACAACAAAGTGGAGGATGAGGGGATGACAATGGTGGCAGTGAGAATGGTGAGGGGGAGGGGAGGGGAAGGGGAATAAGGGGAACAATGGGGAGACCACAGTGACAATGACACAACAGGGAATGATGACAACAACAACCAGGTGAGGGGAGAGGAGGAGGGGAGGAGGAGATGACATGACACCACCCACCCACCCCACCCACCCCAGCCTCACAAGCAACTGCTTGTGTTAAAATAAGCCACATGAATCTTCAGAAGTGCAGCAAACAACAAAGAGAAGTAAATTTGTGTTTGACCTCGGTGAGCTCAAGAGGCAAACAGATGGGTACTACGACATCAGTAGACTACCTATATAGTACTATGAATAGTAGAATTACCAAGAAGAATAAATAAAGTAATTAAAATGGAGGGAATAGTGTTGGAATGAAATGAACAATAAGAATTGCCATAACAGGCATTGCACATGCTTGCACAGCCCCTCAGTTATTCCAACAGCTTGTGGGGTGGATAGCAGGTGGAATGACAACATAGGTGGTTGGATGGGCTTCTGAACCCCCTCATTTTTTTTGTTTCTGTTTCATTTCCTAATAACTGTTATTTTACAGATTATGTTTATGATATCAACAGGTACAATGGCACCACCACCAACAAACCCACCAATGACCCCAACACCACCATGGAGCAATGGCAACGGCGGCTAGTATGGGCCAGACCCTGCCAATGCAAGAGGATGGGTGCAATGTGGAAGCTAACTTTATTTTATTTTGTATTTTATATATCAAATAATGAATAATTTTTGGTCCTCTGTTAATGGAAATTCAACCCTTTAAAGTATTTACTGAAAATCCACCTCTAGTGGATGAATTATCTACCATGGAAAAAATGACAGGGTATTAAATGTGCCATTTTCAACATGAATTTCACCACTTCAGTTTGTACATTTAAAAAATGAAAACGATACCATGGCATCAACTCTGGGCTGATAGGTATACCACTCTGGGATGAAATTTATTCATGGATTGTATTAATTCCCTCCGGGTATTATATTCAGTACATGTAGACACTAATAATGGTATGAATTTACATATATAAGAGGGGGAAATTAGGGTGTGAATTCCTGGTGTTGGGGGTAGTGTTGCAAACAGCTAAGCTGGTCAATTTTAAGAAATTTGCGATAGAGCCTCAAATAAATTATCTAAAATTCTGAAAATATTTGACGGGGTAGATGCCCCCGAGAGCCGGGGGGTC
>QLOK01042683.1:23252-40119 GCA_003313805.1 Tricholoma flavovirens
GCTCTCGGGGATATCTACCCCATCAAATATTTTCAGAATATTAGATAATTTATTTGAGGCTCTATCGCAATTTTCTTAAAATTGACCAGCTTAGCCATTTGCAACACTAGTTGGGGGTCCACAGTGTGTTACAACCATGGAGGCGGCATCCATGGAACATAGTATCTTAAATGAAAGTACCTTCATTGCCCAGTAGTCAGGGTGGCCCACTTCCTGACCTGCAACAGTAATATTCACGAAAATTCATCTATTACTTAGATGATTGAAATCCAAACTGTCATCTTGGATGAAAAGTATCCCCTGCATTTCATTCCTTTATGGAATGTAATTTCATCCCATTGGCTTATGAAAAATTTGTAATATAACACCTATGAATTCCAAATCCCTTGGATGGCTGAAATCTGGGGGATGAAACATTCATCCCAAATTCATCCACTGTTAATTCAGCCATTTATGGTAGAAAATTCATATTTCAGTACTTAAATGGCTGAAAACTCTACCCCACCAGGTGCACAGTGGAGGGAGCCATCACCTCAATCGCGGATGGCGGAATCTCATGGCATGGCCAAAAACTTGTGGACTGCATACCAGGGATATATCGGTATACACGTCTCTTACTTTGGCGCAGCTTCCATGTTGTTGCAGTTCTCTGAGTATTCCACCAACCTTTACCCAACTCAGGTTGGACCTGCATTCAAACATCATGCATGGAAATGAAATATGCAGAGTACAGACTGTACAGAACATACACCTCCGGAATATAATGAAGTAGCAATGTGGCAAATTTCCTTCATACAAAAGTCTTTATCCTAGTAACCATATTCTTAAGATCCAGCAATCCATCGACAGGGGGTATGGTGTAAACATCAAAAATAAAAAACGATGTATATAGAAAAGAAGCAAGATCCTTCTGACTCGTGTATACATCCACCAAAAAGAAAAGAAAGGAGGGAAAGAAAATTCAAACCAATCTTCCTTCTTCGTTGATCACATCAGGGGGAGCACCACTAATATCCACTTTCCCCTTGTCATTCATCACCGCGTCCTTTGTACTCGCATCCACCCCAGCATCCGCGCATGCCCTCACCTCATCCTCCCCTAGGCCTAGCGTATCCTTAGGCAACCACACCGTTTGCTGCGGGCGAGATACAGCAGGATGCGCGAATCCGTATTCCTCCTCCGCCTCCGCCTTCCCCTTCACCTTTGCCAATGCATCCAACGACTTGACCTTGGCCTTCGGTTCACGCTCCGATTCCGTGCTGGACTTGCCGGTGAGCGGTGCGGTTTCTTCTCTGGTCTCTTGATGGGTGATCGGCGCCGAGTATGTCTTATCCGCCAGACTTAGAGGGAGCGCGTGCAAGAGGGGTCCGTATGAGTGATTGATGATTAAGTTGTAAAACACCTGTAGAATATGCAACGTAGAGGTAAGATATCGGTTGTGGGAAATGACAATAGCCTTACCGTGATGACGATAAGCACAACCATAAGTGCACCTTCTGCCACCGCCCCCGGCTTGCTGTTCTGATTCCGCGCCAAAAAGAACAAAGCAGCCAGGCAAACTTGCTGCACATACATACCCACGAAGATATGTTGGATTGCTTTTGGGAAGAACAGGCCACCAGTATCACTGGTGGACGGCTGTCCATATACCCACAAGAACAGATACTTGTATAGGAGGTAGAACAGGAAGAATGTTAAGCAAGCAAGACCGTTGATAATCGGAGAGATTATGGAATAGCCCAGGGTGATGACGACGAGGAGCGTGATTCCAGGGAAAGTAGTTCCCCAGGCGACACTCTGAAGCCCATACTTGATACCGTATACGGAGCGGGGAGTGCTTCCGAGGATAAAGAGCTTGACGTAATAAATCGCCAGCGGGATGGCCTGGAGGAAGCCTCCTGCGGTTCCAGACAAAGCTTGAAGGATGATGTATCTGAAAATGATTGAGAGATAAGTATATGTATACAGAGGGAACAGTAAACGTACGTGAGGAAAAATGTAGACGACTGAGGAAGCTGATGGGCCAACAGTGTCGGTACCGACGACGGGTTGTTGAGCAGTCCAGGGAGAGCAGCCATGATACCAGAACTCAGGGTCACAATAAGGAAGGAGTGCTACCATAAAAGCAGGTTAGTTGAAAAGACAGGGGCAAGCAATACGTAGACTGTACTTACAATCACCTGGAAGATGAAAAACCTCGTCATTAATGAAAGCTCCAGTCCCGACCTCTTGGGAATACCCTCGAACTTCGCGAGAAGACGAAGAACGATAGGAAGGAGCATCATGAGAACTGCGAGCAGGACGGGCGGCAGAATACCAGAGATGATCCCAACAACGATGCTTGGGAGCGTACAGAGCCATGCAAGCCAATGTACCGTCTTGCACAGTTGGTGCACATTAGAGATAACACCGACGAAAGCAACTATTAAGAGAACGGGGGATCAGCGAAGTAGAAGCTATAGGATGGAACAGGAGGCCGTACCCGGAATTGACCAGAGGATGATGAGACCGGCCGTAGCAGCGTAACTGATTGCCAGACGAACCTGAATTTTAACTTAAAATTGGAGAATTGCAAGCAGATGCGTACATACCTGTTGTTCATATGGATTCAACCCCAGGTTGGCCCAGATAACATCTTCCGGGCTGACTTCAACATACTTTCCGCCTGAAAATGAGGTTCAACTCGAGCAACGCCCAATGAAGAAAGCACCGACACTTACTCATCCGGTACGGCTCATGATGAGCTAAAACCTGGCTCGCCATGTGCGCGGCAATCTGCTTGTTGAACATCACGAACGCGCTATTCAGCGGTGGGTAACTCTTGGGTTGTTTATCCCCCTTCTGCTTGGTAACATCACCCTCCGCCACTTGATCTTCGCCCTCATTCGAACAGTCATCTTGCACGCCCTTTCCATCATTCTCAATCACCGCCCTTCCTTCCTCCAACAACTGCGTGCACAAAGTGATCTCCTTCCGCGCCCAATCAATCGTATCAACCTTCTCCCCAAAGAACGGGATCATGCCGAGACGATGCGTAGGCCTCTGGTCCTTGGGCACGACAACATGGTCGGGCGCAGCGACCTCTACATCCTCCCCTTCGGCAGCGTCATTTCCGCCTTTTTTGACAGCAGCGAGGCGGATTTTGGCAGCAGTCTTCATAAGACTGGTTTCGGCCGACTCAAGCTGACTGCAAGCTGCGAGACGCCTATCATATATGTCGGGGAGCTCTTTGAGATTCCTGGGCGGGGTAAGAGTGGTTTCGAGATTCATTAAGATCGAGACACATACCGATTAATCCAGATCTGCTTAACCCCACCGGGAAGTTCACAAAAGAGCTTGTAGAGAGCTTGCTGTGAGAGGTATTTGCTAGGTATACCGGTAACGAGTAGGGTATTGGCCTGAACAGATTTCGCGTGGACGGTATCAATGAGATGTTGCTGGCGGGTGACAATAAAATGTTTCATCTCCGCCCTGATATTGTAGAAAATCCAACCTAAGAATCTAGATGAGCTCGTATTCGAAACATTGAACAGAAGGATACATACCAGTGCAAAAATAGACCACGATAAGGTGCGCGGCATAACGCGGTTGCTTATCAGTCGAGACATTACCGAATATGAAAAGGTCAAGTCCTTTGTTTTGACCAACTTGTGTCTTGACGCTCGTAACCGGAAGTAGAACGATCCAGGTCAGTAACCAGATCGGTAGTAATATTTTGATCATCATGCGCAGGAAGCGTACAAAGAAATACGCGTCGGGTCCATTGGTCCGCAAAATATCGCGATAATCGGCACTGAATACTGCGAGTGGCCATCCAAATATTGAAAGGCTAACGGGATTTACACGTTTCCTAGGTAATGTTAGTATTTTTCAAGAACACAAAGTGACGCCAGATAATGCAAAATTTAACCCCTAAAACTGATATAGGGGGGGGGGGGGAAAGAATAGCGCATAATAGGCACCAGTACATCACATTGCAGAGATGTAGCACCACAGAACCGTCAACTGGAGTCAGATCAGAGGACCCCTGGACAAACACGACGGGTCTGAGTTGCCCAATATGCCACAGGGCAGACGCGAGACACTATCAAGAGATGGTACTGACGATAGAGGTGGAACATAAGTCCGTGGTTCGTATATGGCTTTGAAGTACGGGCGAACGATAGTGAAGACTGCTAGTTCAGCCGAAAAAACTATAACGTTGAAAACGAGGGCAGTGACGAACGTCGCGGTCGATGCCGACTTTGACTGATCTATATTAGACCTGGAAAACCAACGTTAGTACAGCTTTGGAGGGAAATATTGAAACGAACATGGTGGGAGAACTGGAAGGACCTATACAAGTTCAAGAAGTTAGTGGAGCTTTTAAACAATCCCTTCAGGATTGACGTCAACCACATTTCCACATTCGGAACCAATCGATCGACACAAGATCCGAATACCGATACAAGCTTTTGTATTAGGCTGGATGGAGCCTCCTTCAAATTGTTGCTACGACTACTACCACCCTATTTTCTTGGAAACTTCGTCGTTTTAATGTCCACGATATATATCTGGTCTCTACAATTGTACCCCATCCAAGCAAAACCTTAAGTGTGCCACAATTGCAAGTGTCAATCGTACGCCGCCAAGTTCGGAATACTAGGACATGTCACTGCCTCTGCCATCCTCAAGGTATGTACATAAGTGTGACCATTAGCCGATGGTCCCGCGAACACTGCTTGCGATGAGTGTTGGAACTTGGGAAGGTCAACTAGGAACATGGAGGCACGGAACTTGTCTGAGCCCCAATTGCAACCCCAGCTGGTATTAATTTTTTCCAGACGTCACAGCCCTTACACTTTCGGTACTTGAGCTACTGTCATTCATATGTATGTCATCCATTGAGCATTGCAGCAGTCAGCTCTTCAATCATGTTCCCCCCGTTGCGATCCTCGGTGAACATGGCAAAAGTTAGGAACCGATCGCATCGATTCCTATGTACATAAGATGATATCTTTTGATCCGCACTAACTATATCGCACCTAGTGTGGGTTGATTTTCGAATGTGCCGGCATGCCGGCAGAATGGCAATTGCCAGGGGGGCAGAATCGTATTTTTCAAGAGGCTGACATTATATACTAGTATGCGATATACCTCCTGTCGACATCATGGTTTCTACATCCCATTCATGCTCACCAGATGATCTAATCACATCCATCTCTTCAGTAGTGCTTGCTGGCATCTCTCCCTGTCAATTTTCTCCAGCTCAGCAAAATCATAAACTTCTCCTTCGAGAGCCTCGTCTCCATCGATATTCGATCTGCAGTTGCTTGTCAAGGTCATGTTCATCAAGTGTGATATCTTCTGGCTGAGCAAAAATATCATCATTGTCAATATCTTCGGGTCGTCAACGAGAATGGCGGCTTCCACGTAAAACCAAGATTGGGATTGATACTAGCTTCAAGTTCATCTCGTGTGTGCATGCCGTCGATGAACAGGTTTGCCTGCAGCACGATCTTGTTGATAAAGCTGTTGAGCATAGTTTGCACGGAGTTTCCCCAGCCAGTGCTTCATTGAATGTCGAGACCGACAGATTACATCGCTTGCGTGACTGAGTATTTCATCCACCATCCCTGCCAATGTTCCCGACTTCCGCTTCTTTACGGGTTGTCGCATCAACAGTTGACTCCCCATGTCACCAGGTGTCGTGTGAGATGCTAAAACAAAAATAGTGTCGCTTGCGTTTTTCCCCTGCTAAATGGATTTCAGCAGGAGCAGTGGGACATTGTTTAGGATCTGCGAGGTGCTTGATATGTTTGTTGTCTCGGTTTTGTAGGCGGTTGCTGTTACCAGACATTGCGGCCAGTAGCGGTTGGATTTGTCCTTTTTCTTCTTAATAACTGTGAAGTTTGAGGAGACAATTGCTGGGTGTTTTCTGCCGCCAGCCATTACAATCGAAATGGGAGTGGCTACAAATATTTCTAACCATGATATATTTCAGGCACGCGAGTGACTATATGAGGCGTGAGAACTGTGATGACTAATACGAGAGTCAACCTGGCCCGACTGTGAGCAACCCATCCTGAATTGAATATACCAACTCCATTCTCAGAAACGACCGACAGATCTGGGACAACCATGGCTTCCCATTCTGACTTGCCAACAGAAATCTTCGCCCATATCTTCAAATTAGTTCTTGCGGAATCAAAGAGCAGTACGAAGCACCCCGGAGATCCCGTCCGAGTCGTAACAGAATGGCCTTGGAATGACGGCACCCCGCACCCAGCATTCTTTCCTTACGCTCTTGCGTCAGTTTGCACCCGTTGGAGAGACGTCCTACTCATATTCCCCGAATTCTGGAGTCGTCTCGTGGTCATCCTAGACTGTAAATTCAACCCCTCCTGGTTGTCGGATTTCCGCGCAGAGTTGGCGGCCTCCCAAGAGACTTTCATTGAAGTCTTTGTAACGAGGGATCGTTCAAATACTTCCGTGACCCCGCACCCCCTCGAAGAGGAGCATGCACGTGCGGTCGCGTATGCTCTCTTTCCCCATGTACACCGTTGTACCAAACTCTCTTTCAATCTGCTCCACACGTCATCACTTCCTTCGATGTGCCATGAGATTGGTATGGCTCCCCATCTAAAATCGCTCCAGCTCAGGGGTCATTATCATCGTGAAAGGAGCATCTGCGGCTTAGTTACACCTAACTACATTCCTGGAGGTGAATTCATGTTCCCAAAGCTTCATTACCTAGCCCTCGATGGTCGAAACTTCATCGATGCTTGCAAACGCTTTCCAGATTGGATCAATGACATCTGTTCTCGAGATAAAAGCTTCATGCTTTGCATCAGACAACTCTCACGCTCAGAAGGCGAAAATGCTCATTTCTCCCTCTACGATGCCCTTCGTTGTATGGCAAAGCTACGTCAATTGGTACTCACAGAAACTGAATTCACCATCGAACCTGGATCCCACAAGTTGAGATCCATCGGCCTTGACCTAATGAGACTAGCAGTAAAGGGTCTCAGCTTTGAACTCATTAGCGAGTTTCTCTTCGTCGCCTCTCAACGCGTCTCGGAGTGGACCATCACTCGTTGTCCTCTAGCTGCATTCAAAACCAATATGCGGTCCGCATTCGAATTCATCCTGAAGGGGGTCACTGATAGTGATGAACTCCTTCGCTTCTTCCTGGAACACGTCTGTTCCACTCTTGTTTTGCAGAATTGCAGTGGTTTTGATGACCGTTTTCTCCAAAGACTAAGTACAGATCACTGCACAACCAATTCAGCAGAAAGGTTATGTGGTCTGGAGGAATGTGATAACCTGACAATCATCAGCTGCAACAACTTTTCGATCGATGCTCTTAAGCAGATGGTGTCGGCACACCGTGGTGATAACACGCCAACTCTGTATCTCGAGGTTTTCGGCGTTCCCTTACCGTCGGAGGAAGATCAAATTTGGTTACATGATAATCTGGGCAGCTTCAAATGGACAATCAGTATGAATACTTCTTCGTCACGGATAGGACTGATCAGAATCCCGGTGCTTAGTTTTATCCCTTTGTCACAGCTGCAGATTTTGATGTAAATGATGTATCAGAAACTTCCAGATGCCCTGCGCGCTAGCTAGTAAGCTCTCAACATTCAACCATACCCTCGTATTATTCAATGAGCAAAGCAGTTGAAGACCCCCTCGCGCATTAGTGACTCAAATATGGTCATGCAATTGCGGTCTTTAGATCGCATCACGATTCACGACACATTTTCGATAGAGTTGGTACCAATTATTTTATAATTTAGTGGCGGCAAGGTTCCATGGAACTTCCTCCCGAGTCTGTGCCGTGCTACAATTCATGAGTTCGCCGAGGAAGTAGAGGCGATTCGAGCGTTATTCGTGCTTGAACCTCAAGCGGCTTCTTTCATCACTTGGAAGTTTAAGCAGCTCCGACGATAGCCTAATTTCTCCCTTGGCGAAAACAATCTGAACAAAACACCACCCATTTGAATTGACATCATGCCATGTACCACAAAAAATGCAACTATAGTATGATGATACACATTAGTTATCCACAAGGGGAATGAAAGCTAACGATACAATCGACATGCAATAACAGCGACAGAGCCCATGGCAACTGTGACAACGTTCCTACCGCCTCATCCGCTTGACGTCCCCACCATCCCCAACATCAAGCTGCGCAAACACCTCTCTCTGGTCTAATCCCATCCCAGATCTGCGTTTTGCCATGCTCGAGGCCGATGAATTACACCTGAACCAGTCAACTAAGTCCATCGTAAAATCAAACAACAGAAAAAAAAATCACACAACGTCCAAAGGGCGTTTCAACCCTATCCCAGAAGAGCCCGAAACTGAAGCCTGCCTGTTCCCTGGTGGAGGTGGTCGTGCTTGGGGCAGTTGCTGATGAGAGTTCTTCCAGCGAGACATCAACAAGTGGGGGAAAATGAATGCGAGAACTTACTATCCCAGGTGGAAAATGAAATCCTCCCATCAAAGGTGTGGGAGGCCTCAGGCGTGTCGATGACGAGTCAGAAGCATTACCTATCTGAGGCGAGGGCTTATTCTGATTTTGAGGTGGAAGGTTGTTCGGGTGTCGAAGTTGGGCCTGATGCTGGATTTGATGTAGGCGGGGTTGAGCAAGGTTCCTAGGCGGATGGTTGCTGTTGTTCGGAGCTGACTGGTTCTGAGGCAACAACTTCGAAAGCATCCCAAGGTTGGAAGCACCTTCGGACGTTGCCTGTACCCTGTGCACATCTTGTCGCTCCCCTACGTTCGCGTTCGACTTGATCCCAGGAGGCCTATTATCCTGAGCATTTTCATCATTGTCCACTTCAAGCAAAATATCTTCGACGCCTGAACCCTCTCCCCAATGGATTGGCGTCCTCGCATCACCCTCGTCGTCATCACCATCGATGGGCCGCCCCAAATCTGCCGCTTCCAATACAAGTTGCCCGAGATCGCCTTCCCCAAGATCAACGAGAGCGAAAAGTTCATCGTCATCCGAGCAAAAGTGATAGGAATCGTCGGGATCGGCCGCTTCCAGGCTGGCTCCCCCCGCTGGAGGCGCTGGTACTGGTGCCGGTGCAGGCGGAGGCGGAGAGGCTTTATTAATACTTACAGTGGAAGACGTGGTTGGTTTGTCGGCCAAGGTGGTAGGCTGTGCAAACGAGACTTTGCGTTCGCGTCCTTGGGGTGCTTGTGGAGGTGCAGCTGGTATTGATTGACGAGAAGTCGACGATGTAGATCCATGGGCAGGGGTATTTATAGGCGTGTTGAGCCCTGTATGGGGTGGAACACTGCTTTTCGTCGCTGGCGTGGTTGCGTCATGCACGACGGAGCCGTTCATCTTCTGATGAGAGGCCGTACCAAAAGTATGTAATTCTGAGTGCATATGGGCAGGAACAGAAGACAAAACCTTGGGTGGCGGCTGCGGCTGAGCCGGGGGTGGCTTCACAAGAGTCATCGCGACGTTTGGTTTCACGTCAGGTGGTGCTGGCCCAGAAGTATGTAACTCTGAATGCATGTACGCAGGGACGGAAGACAAACCTTTGGTAGGCAGCTGTGGCTGTGGTTGGGCCGAAGGTGACTTCACAGGAGTTATCATGACGTTGGGTTTCACGTCAGGTGGTGGATTCGAAGTGGACGTGGTGGAGGTAGCAGAGGTTGGAGGGTGGGTGGGTTTACGTTCTTCGAATTCAGGGCGACGGTGAAGGTCGTTCTTATCAAATTTGGCCTGGACAATGTATGTTTTGGTCCAGAGTAGGTTGAAGGGGATAATGGACGTACAGGAGGAACCTTGATTTTGATTACTTCTTGCGTATATAACTTGTCGTAAAGACAATTTCCCAAGAGGTTCCCGAAATTCCGCAGGGCCCGTTTTAGGCCATCTGTGACAGCCTCTTTCTTGCACTGGAAGGTAGAGAAGTTCAGAGACTTGTGTGAGTATTCTAGAATATCTCATACACACCTTATCGAGCGCTTGTCCCTTACTTTTCGAGTTTTCCAACAGTCCGTACCCAATATCCTCATGAAACACCCCATCTCTCAGCGTTACCCTCATAATCGCTGTGGTTCCAACCGTGTATCTCTTCGTTTCCTCGTTAAAGTCAATAAAATCGGTCGAGAGACTGACAACATTCGAGCTCCATCCGTTGAACCCAAAAACTTCGTTAGCCAAATTAATAATTTTCCAACCCTCGGCATAGGTAAGCTTGGGTCCGCCACCTGGTCCAGGACGTTGTGATATGTATTCCGGTCCAAGCTTCTGATTCAGTTTGGCCTGCAATGCGGCGATCTTGTTCGTAGTGGCATCTGAGAAACCAGATTCGAAGAAAGAAGGCTCGGACTTGAACAAAAACGAAGACTCTGCCATAGAGTAGTTGTTAAAGCTTGATGTTCCGTGCATTTTCGGACTGAACGACATGGGTCCGCTCGTCACCAGTGGAGAACTGCTTGCTGTGAATGGTGTTGGATGCCTAGTATTTGCATGGTAAGAATCCACAAGATGACCGCTGAAAGCGCCAGCCATCCACGTTGCGCTTTATAACCCAGACAGTGAGATAGCGTTCTGGCGAACCAATTTCGACCTAAACCAAGAACTACGAAACTGAAATGACTTCGAGTCGGAGCAGTTGACCAAGTGCGAGATAAATGTAGTCATGTGATCAAGAGTGAATCATCACATGATCGTGACGCGTATCGCTAAAAGGGAGGTGGAATTGATTGGGTTGCAATTATAATACAGTGTATGTTGTAAATTACATAGATAAACCTTCTAAGACCATGATCATAGTGTATGCGAACGACGAGGAAGCATTTCATTCTTCGCCTCGGCAACAGCCTTGCTCACATGCATTGCCGCAGCATATGAATCCCTCTCAAGCATGTCATGTATGTTCGCAGATACAGCCCGTCGGAGTATCCTCTCCAATGGCACAACGTCCAATTGCAGAGATTCTGGGATAGGCACTTCTCCATCGATCATTTCCACCGTCGGCGTCGTATACTTTGGGCCACCCGTACGTTCCGCTATCGCCGCACTCTTGAGTATTCCGCTTGAGAGATCAAACTGAGGCAACTTCGCGACCAGCAGGATCTTCCTCTCCATTTCTTCGTCAATCTTGAGTTTCTGAAAACGTGTTCGAGAGGTGATTCCCAAGAACCTGTCTCCCCACCTTGACTCGCCGATCCGTCTGCTCCGCTTGACGTCCCACAGAATTCGATGCATGATATGCCGCATGACGATGAAGTATGTTTTAGGGGTGACGGAAAGCTTGAAGATGCGGAATGCGCGGAGGGCGACAAAGGCCCCCGCGTAGTCATGCCCAAAGATGAAAGTACGCAAAATGACGTTGAGAAGACGAGGGGTTACATCGAACGGCGAACGTGTGTGGGACGAGAGAAAGTCGTGGAAGAGCTGGCGTGGAGGAACGGCATTGTCGGGGATTTTATACTGGCGCGACAGGACACTTCGTCTGTGGGGCCTGTACAGCCTAGTAAGCACACTAAAGAGGATGGCGAACGTAGTGCCATCGGGACATAGTGGCATTGCTTCGGAAAGCTGTCTGACAAAGTGATATATGGAGAACGCTTGAGATAAGGATTTCTGGCGAAGTTCCCGAGAAACGAGAGCGTTGAATAGCGCAATGTTCGGCGGGACATCTTTCTCCTTTATGAGATCGAGGACCTTACTCAGTGAATTCTTGTCTGACGGATTGGTATCCTTCAAAGCATTGATGATGGCAATAGAAGGGTCTCTCGGACTAGACGCATCCATATCATCGAACCGAAGTAGTGTCTCAAACGCATCCTCGATGAGCCCAGCTCGGGTCTGTGCATCCACAAGTTTTGACACCAGCACCTTGGTGGGTGAATACCCATCTTCGCGTGTATCCACATACCGCTCCGCGATGCGCACCAAGTGATCATGGGAAGCCCCTATATCACTCATGATCTGCATGATGTGAACGAATCTGTCTTCAGAGAAGGCCGGGTCGGAGATGACAGCGTCGAAAGCCTTGATGATGTCAACATCGGACTCTGACATGGCCAACATCATGGCGAGAATTTGGGCATAGGTGTTGGACGAGGGGATGAAACCGTGCTTGGTCATGCGTGTGAGGACGCCCGCCGCCTCAGAGAAAAAGCGGTTATTTATAAGGAAGGAGATGACTTTGTCGTATGTAACGTGCGGCTCCGAAGTGCGTGGTAAGTGGTAACTGAGTTTCTTGTGGACGAAACCTTCAAGATGCTTTGTGTCTTGCACATTCCGGAGGAATAACCTAAAGGTGTCCAGGAGATTCTTGAGTTGTTCACGGTCTGATTTTTTGTCAGCTGGCGGGCGAGGAGGGGAGCTCGCAAAGAGCCTGGTTGGAAGGGATGGATGAGGGAAACATGGAATGAATCGTTGACGAAGTATGGGCTTTCTGTATAAAAGCGATGATCTAAGAGTGGTGAGCATGTAAAGGCTTCAAACCCATCCTTCATCAACTCCTGCTCGCCGTCGCGAAGTTCGAGATTCTGCGAAAGAAAGTCAAACATATCAAAACAAACTTGAACATCGAGTCACGTTCAACTCTTTCGCATGCAGGTCCGACCTTCATGAGCTTTACGACGACCATCGAGCAACATACTGGAAGCAGGAAATCCAGAATCATATTGCTAACACCGTCCAAACGACATAGAGCTGACTCGGATGCTAAAGCTGATACATTGACCTCACATGAACCCCTAACTTCCGAGTTATGGAAATGGACTTTAACACACGAGGCAATTGCTCCGTGCTTTGTCCAGGATGTTTTCAAGATGAAAGAACACGAAGATAACGGTAAAAGTATGCTCTCACAAACTTTGGTCAAATGCACAAATCTGACTATGACGCAAGAGGCCGACTTCTTTTGGTTGGGCCACATCCCCTGTCGAACTGTTCGAATCGTCGGCTTGTTAGTTGGCGTAAAGGCATATGACAAGCGAGTTGTCTATACTGGTATCTATTCTCTATCTTTGATCTTTGTACCATCCCTCACGAAAATCGACCAGTCGACGACGGGACATCCGTGATTGACTGCACTCTTCGTCAGCCTCCCGCGAAGAAGCCACCGGCAGGCGCTAAACTTAATCCACCTAATCCACCAATACCCATTGCTTATGTTGGCCATTCAGTTTGTATTGTCGGCAAGGTCAGACTGCAATACGAAACTCGTCACATTCTGGTTGATACGCTAGGTGGATTTACTTTTAATTTCTCACTTTGTCAGGACAGCTAATTGCGAAATCGAATAGAACGCTGTGCTTCATTAAATGACGAACCAAATCATTGGCGAAAAGTTTTAGGCCTACATAAATCATCATACTCCCTTCCAGGCCCGTTTGTCATACCGCCTGCCTCTCACCAAACCCAAGCGATGTCACCAGTCAAGCTGGTCCTCAATCATTCTCCGAATGCGAAATTACCACAAACCCCGTCCAGAATATACTCAACGCCCGCCTCCTCTGTGGCAACCAGGCCAGCCAAGTCAATCAGCACCCAGAGCGTAGGTTCCTTTCATGTCCTCTCTTCCCTACTTCCACTCAGCCCTTCTCAGTCTCCCCAAAAACTTCGCCATCCCTCGCGGCTTCGTTCTCGAGATCTTACAGGGGACACTTTCAAGCTGTATATGAAACACTTCATGGTTCACACCCCATGCACGGTTCTACCTCTAGAATTTGAAATTGAATCGGATCCAGACACCCCTTACCAAGTTGCCTCATCACCAACAAAGCGCTCTCGGCACTCGTTGCACGAAGAGACACCTCGTGCAAGTGCTTCTCGTCCTACCGAAAGCACACCGCGCCCCAGGATTCCAAGGCTCCAGCTTGGAATGCCTCACGAGCCATTACGCTCGTCATCATCACCTCCTGACCCATCGTCCAGCATGCAAGGGTTCACTCTTTCATACCTTCGCCGGGTCCCAGAGCTCGGCGACATGGCTCGAAGGGTGGTCAAAGCCGAAGCCAAACGAAGATTACGAGAAGAGCGAAAGAAGGCAAAAGAGGCCGCCAGCAGCAGTGCTCAGAGTCGTCCCAAGACCCATTCCCACTCGACAATCTCTGAAATCCTAGACAAGGACAAGATCGCCCCGAAAATGAAGCGCCTTTTCAAATGGGCCATTGTTCGCCTACTTAAGGATGGGAGTATAGTGCTCTGGGACGGACCAGTTCACGCTTGCCGCAAAACCACCTCGTCATACGCCGCAAGTGGGTTGTGGAAAGCTAATACAACCTCCGACTCTACCATGGGTGCTGATAGCACTGTCTTCTCCACTATGACTATGAAGGACTCGACGATTGCCAAGGAGGAGGACGACGACGAGGACATGGAGCTCTCTGATCCAGAGTCGCATGAGGAGGCGTATATCCCGCTCTCACCGATTTATCTAGCTGAACATGTGGCCAAGGCTATTGGCGCACTGACCAATGTCGAGATGAAGCATGGTGCAAATACCATTAGGAGACCTGCACAATCGACCAAGGAGGGTATTCTCTCCCACTTGAAGAAGGACGATCGGTGGCAGTTTATCGGAGAGTGGGATGTGGAAGAGGCTCTGCAGGTTTTGAAGAGTGAGAAGCGGGCATGGTGCGTCGAGAAGGGAAGATGGGAGTTGACTATCTGATCCGTTAACCGGTTTGGAGTGGGGAAGTCACATACATACATAAATCAGTTGCTGCATAGTTTTCCGACCTCGTTATTATATCCAAGTTTGTTCAATGGATCCCTGAATCAGAGAACTCTGGCACCGAAGAAGTGCAAACCCCTGCGTCTGAGATCTGAGCTGCTAGCAATTGGCAAGTTTAAATAGTCTCGCCGGCTTCGCCTGCCTCTTACCATTTTGCATTACACCATCGCGGACGGTAGGCTACAAAACCAACCAAAGCCCGGGCCCCTTGAAGCAGTCTACAGGCGCCATCTGCCTCAGAACCACGTGATAGTACCTCATGGTTCGGTCTATCATGTTATCCGTCGTCCTTACCAACAAACTAAGTATCACAGATGCATCACATCATGATAATATTCTCACAGTTTCGAACAGTACCCATACTTACATGTAAGATAAAAGTCATTTTACAATTTAGCCTAGAACAGCTGGTACTACCACAAGAAAAGCAAGAGACGACACAGTTACAACATTCATTCATGATCAAGTTCCAAGTTCCTTCGGTTTCCACCAGTCCTCATCGATCACCGATCACCGATCACCATTCGTGATTCAACTTGAACATTCCGACAAACTCAACTTTCTACCACCCACCCTGATACGGCGGCCGACTGCCAGGGAACGGGGGAATCGGCTGCTGGAGATCATGAAGATTATACTGGCGAAGATGGTGAGGAACATCCGTATTCGTATTCGCTCCCGGAAACTCCGGCGCAGGGGTATGGAACCCTCCAGGTGCAGGGAATCCAGGGGGAGGTCCCTGCGGTGCCGCGTACCCACCCGACGAGTGTGGTTGCGGTTGCCCGTACCCGCCCTGGCCCGAGTGATGCCCACCAGAGTACATCGCGTCTGGCATCCCGATACGAGGCGAGTGTGCTAGAGGTGGTGGGGAGATGTAGGATGGGGCGTACCCCGAGGTGTTGGGGGGCTGGGGCTGATGCTGGGGCTGGGGCTGATGGGTGTGTGCCGAGGCGAAGGACGGAGGTGGACCTGCGGGGGGTGCGTAGGATGACGTAGAGTGTGGGCTATACGAAGATGGAGGGGGGCCTTGTGGTGGCCTGTACGAAGTAGTCTGCATGCTCGATGCACTATAGAACGACTGAGGCTCCCCACCACCACCGCCAGCGGGGGAGATATATGAAGTAGTCTGCGTCTGCACCGCCGTTTCGTTTCCATAAAACCCGGCCCCATCCGGTGGACCACCCACACCTCCATTCACGTCATCCCTAGTCGACTTCACCCCTAACGCAGACGTCAAAACTCCAGCACCCGGCACTTGATTAACGAATCCCAGCAGTGTATTCTGCATCTGCGAGCCCTGCTGCTGGCTAAACGACCCCCCATGATGCGACGTAGTGCCGTCCTCGCTTCCAAGTCGGGTGTTCTCGTGGTTCCGTACGCAGTTCTTCGTGAGGCGGCGGAGGATCTCGGGTTTTTGGTGGCCGAGAGACTGTGTCCAGTCACGCATGCATTGGAGCATCTCGCGTTGCACCTTTGAGGTTGAGTTGTGGAAGTCTGGGTGGAACCTGCCCGATGGTTTAGTTAGGGTAAAAAATGGGGAAGGTGGTGGGATAGAACGTACAGGCATTGGAGGATCTCATCGGTTGTTTGGTGGACGTTTATAGAATTGTCGTCCCAGGCTTTCGTGACGAGGTTGACAGTGTGGGCCTGGAGTTTTATTCAGCATCTCCGATGATATCTCACGAAAGACACATACGACAATCGACCGAGCAACCTGGCCCGCCGGTTCGTTCAAAATAAGATTCTAGAAGAGAAAGAATAAGCACAATGAAAGTGAGACAAGTTCCTCCCAAAAATACCTACAAAATGGTCTTTACTCAAAACCGAGTGCGTAGGATCAGACTAGACGATGAATAACGTAAATATCTCGGCGAGCTTAGCGAAAGAAGAGAATGCACCGCTCGCGGATCGTTGAACACTTCATACTGGTCGTGGTTATTGATGACTTCCCCTGATGCTTCTTGCAACCCTGCAGTTGCCGTCTGAAGGAGGGGTTTGAGGAAAGGCTGGTAGAAGGCATTATTAGCGATGAATGGACAACGTGTAATGAAGGATGAGGTACATCTAAGGTTGTAAGCACGAAGACTAGGGAATTCAGAAGAACAAAACCAATGAGCAACACGGAACATCAAAACATGAACACAATAGCTACTCAC
>QLOK01042686.1:0-25605 GCA_003313805.1 Tricholoma flavovirens
TATTGGAAAAATTTGGGATGGCAGATTCACACCCTGTTGGCACACCACTGGACCCAAACATCAAATGGGTAAAGACACCAGACAATGAACACCACGATATCCCTGAGTACCAAAGTGCTATCAGATCACTTATGTATGCAGCAATTGGCATGCGACCTGACATCTCATTCACAGTGCAGACACTCAGTCAATTCATGAGTAACCCCAGCCCTGCTCACTGGTCAGCCATCAAATGTGTTTTCCAGTATCTCAATGGCACTCACAACTTAGGGATCATCTACACTAAAGGGAGAGAAGTTGAACCCCTGGCTTATTCGGATGCCAATTGGGGTGCCAACGTGAATGATCGGAAATCTATTTCTGGCTACGTTTTCCAAATGGTGAATGGCCTGATGTCCTGGCAATCGAAGAAGCAACCCATGGTGGCTCTATCATCGATGGAAGCTGAATACATGGCCGAGAGCCTAGCCACATGACAGATCATCTGGCTATGGACCCTTACAGCCGAACTTGGTATTCCATACCCTGGACCCACCACACTCAACATCAATAATCAAGGAGCCATAAATTATTCTAACAATGTGATCAATCACAGCGGCACTAAACACATCAACATCCAGCATCAGTTTGTATGCAAGAAACTTGTCTCTAACGAGATGCAACTTCAGTACTGTGCAATGGATGACAACCTGGCTGACATATTCACAAAGCCACTACTGAAGCCAAAACACAATGATTTTATTAAACAGCTAGGAATGGCATAGGAGTTGAGGGGGAGTGTTGAGCATTGATCAGCAGAGCCAAATATGGCAACTCCAACACTATAATTAGCGCAACCAAACAAGGACGATTGGGGCTGGATGCACCACTGTAAATAGATATTGCCTCTTGCTTAGTTGTTTAGTTTACAGTGGGCAATGACCCAAAGTAATATATATATATTCTGTACATAGTATTGCAAAAATAACAACTAAAGTTCACTCATTCTTTTGAGTCCTCTGCTTCTCAACATTGGATGAGCAGGAAGAGGAACAGAGGATTTGTATTGCAGATCAGATTTTGCATGAAAGAATGAGGAGGTTGGATGAACTGGCAAACCATATGTCAAGTACTCAGGTTGATCAATATTGGGCTCAAGTAGCTGCATGGCTTTGAGGAGAGAAATGGAAGAAGAGGAGTATGATGATGATTCAGGTTTTGAATTTCCATCTTCTCCTATGCCATCAGAATATGATGATTTTGAAAGGGTATCTCCTTTGCAATTTCCACCTTCATTGACACCATCTCCTGAGCAATCTCCATTGCTAAGCAGATATTCGCTACCACCATGACATGATGTACAGCAGCCTGCATCACCTGTCCAACCTGTACCACCTGTCCAACCTGTACCACCTGTCCAACCTGTACCACCTGTCCAACCTGTACCACCTGTCCAACCTGTACCACCTGTCCAACCTGTACCACTGGTCCAACCTGTCCAACCTGCACCACTGGCACAGCACAGATAGTGTTGCAAACAGCTAAGCTGGTCAATTTTAAGAACATTGCGATAGAGCCTCAAATAAATTATCTAAAATTCTGAAGATATTTGACGGGGTAGATGCCCCCGAGAGCCGGGGGGTCCTCTGCCAACACTAAGTGATACAGTTAGATTTTGAAGAGATAATGACCGGCTCCCAAAACAGCTCAAATTTGGAGCTGTTTTGGGAGCCGGTCAATATCTCAAACCCAGCTACACGGATCGCTTAGTGTTGGCAGCGGACCCCCCGGCTCTCGGGGATATCTACCCCATCAAATATTTTCAGAATATTAGATAATTTATTTGAGGCTCTATCGCAATTTTATTAAAATTGACCAGCTTAGCCATTTGCAACATTAAGCACAGATATATAAGGCTCTTACCAGCAGGACGTGCACCATATCAGGAGCCACTGCAGAGGCATTCACTTGGGCCTATGAGTGTGGAGTGCCCCCAATGCCATGCTTTGCATTTTGACTGTGAAAAGTTGGCAAGGTCTACCAGAGCTGTACCAAAATTTGGAAGCTGCTGCTTACAGGGTCAAATACAACTGCCACCATTCTCACATGCTCCAGCTACATTGCAAGATCTGTTGTGTGGCAGAAGCCCTCTGTCCAAACAGTTTAAAACCAACATCAGACAGTATAATGCTGCATTTGCATTTACATCCTTTGGTGTTGATGTGGACCACAAAGTGACAAATGCATCAGGAGTATACAGCTTTCACATTCAGGGAGATCTTCACCATCTTTCTGGGGCTCTTTTGCCTGCCGAGGGAGTGCTACCAACATATGCTCAACTCTATATCCATGATCCAGTTTCACAGCTTCAGATTCATGAACAGTGGAATGACAACCTCAACTCTGTCATCATGATTCAGCTACAGGCCATGCTAAATGACACACATCCTTATGTGACTCTGTATAAGCAGGCATTTCAAATCATGAGGGAGAAACCTCATGAACAGCATAATGTCACTATATGGCTTAGAGCTGATAGGAATCAAGATTTGCAGTGCTATAATCTTCCTACAGCCAATGATGAGGTTGCTGCCATCATTCCAGGTGATGGATCAGAGGAATGGTCTGATCACAGAGACATTGTTCTCAGACTCTCTGGTGGAGGCCTCAAATGTATCAGTCATCTACACCCATCCTATGCCTCTTTGCACTATGTGATGCTGTTCCCTCATGGTGAAGATGGCTGGCACACAGATATACCTGCTCACCAAGGTGCAAATGGGACAAGGAGGTCACTCAAGGTCAGCCAGCATTGCTATCATGCTTATTGTTTGCAGGCAAGGCCTGGGGAGCAGCCACCATTGCTGTGGGGTGGAAATCTGTTGCAACAGTATGTTGTGGATGCTTGGGCACCCATTGATCAGAACAATCTGAACTGGGTAAGGCATCACCAGAGCTCAGAGCAGAGGTCTATTCTGGATTGAGGGATGCTGCAATGGGTGACCTTGATCAAAACATCAATCTGGAAGATCATGGCAGTCATCATTCTTCCATCAACTCATGTAGGCAGCGAGAGACATATGAATCAGCTGTTTCAGGACTCCATGGCCATCTGTTGGGTTTTGGCAAGCCAGACATCTTTCTCACCATGACAGCCAATCCAAACTGGCCAGAGATTCAAAATGCTTTGTTGCAGGAGGAATCTCCAGATGGTGCTGTTGGTCCCAAGCAGAAACCCTCAGACAGGCCATATATTGTGGCACATGTATTTGAACAAACAAAAAATGCTGTGCAGAAGGAAATCAAAAGTGGAATTTTTGGCAAGGTAGTGGCAGACATCCATACCATCAAGTTCCAAAAGAGAGGCCTGCCCCATATGCATGCACTCATATTTCTGGATCCTGATGACAAAATCCATGATGCGAACGATATCAATTCCATTGTATCAGCTCAGCTTCCTGATCCAGTCACACAGCCATTGTTGTACCAAACCATTAGCACTTGCATGCTGCATAGTCCCTGTGGAGCCACAAAACCAAAGGCTAAATGCATGGTCAACAAGAAATGCAGCAAGAGATATCCAAAGAGCTTTCAAGAACATACACTCTTGAATGAAAACAGCTACCCTGAGTATGCTAGACCCAACAATGGCAGGACTGTGGAGAAATTGGGTCATGTCTATGACAACAGGGATGTTGTGCCTTATAATCCTTATTTGTCTGCAAAGTAAGATCCCATTCTTATTTTCAAAACTTTCATTGATGGTTCATTTGGTCAGATACAATTGTCACATCAATGTTGAGATCTGTTCTTCTGTGGAGGCCATCAAATACATTCACAAGTATATCTACAAAGGGCATGATAGAACCACAGTGGAGATCATGGATCAAAACACTTGGTATATTGGTTCTGTCAAAAGCTGCTGGTACATCAATGAATTTCCCATGCATGCCGAGTCCCCTAATGTCTATCATTTGCCTGTCCATCTCCCAGATGAGCAAAGGGTCTACTTCAATGCACAGGATGACATCAATGAGGCTTTGGAAAGGGATGGTTCCAAGATAACACATCTCACAGCTTGGCTTGAAGCCAACAGAAAATATGAAGCAGCACACACCATCACATACTAAAATGCCCCTCGAGACTGGGTTTACAATGATAAGAAGAAACAGTGGGGTCCAAGAAGGCATGGTCAGCCTGCTGTGGGCAGATTGTACTTTGCTTCACCAGCACAGGGTGAAAGATTCTATCTCAGAATGCTCCTTACTGTCGTAAAAGGTGCAATGTCATTTCCTGACTTGTGCACAATCAATGGCACACTTCATGACACATTTAGAAAGGCCTGCATGACATTGGGACTTTTGCAGGATGACCAAGAGTGGATACAGTGTCTTACAGAGGCAAGCAATATGCAGCTTGGTTCATCTCTCAGATCACTCTTTGCTGTCATTCTCCTCCATTGCAATCCAACTTCTCCTGGCATTCTGTGGCAACAGTTTAGACATCACATCTGCAATGACCTCAGAGTCAAGCTCCAGGCCATTTATCCAAACAGGGCATTCAAGGATGATGAGATTTACATGTATGGCCTCCATCTCATCAACAAAATCCTTATCAAGTCAGATAGGCCTCTTAGCCAATTTCCAGAAATGCCTGCCATCACAGGCAATTGGCATGTCAACAATCCTGAAAACAGGCTGTTGCATGAACAAAGGGACTACAATGTCGACCACTTGGCCACTGTTGTGGCCCACAATGTGCCCCTCTTCAATAATGAACAGAGGCAGATTTATGATGATGCAATGCATAGCATCAACACCAACAGTGGAAACATTTTCTTCTTGCATAGTGTGCTGGAGGTTGTGGAAAGACCTTTGTTGCCAACACCATTGCAGCAGCCATTTGTGCTCAAGGAAAGATAGCTCTCTGTATGGCATCATCAGGCATTGCTGCTTTGCTCCTCAATGGTGGTTGCACTGCACATTCCACTTTCAAAATTCCAATAGAAATTGATGAGGCCTCCACTTGCAACATACCCAGAGGTTCTGACATTCACCAGCTCCTTGAACAAACCTCCATCATTATCTGGGATGAGGTTCCTATGCAGCACAGGCATGCCACAGATGCAGTTGATCACACTGTGTGATCTCCAGAAGGTCCTTCATCCTTTCAGTGGAATCACTGTCCTGTTTGCAGCTGACTTCAGACAAACTTTACCCATTGTTCCAAGGGGTACCAGGGAGCAGACAATAGCTGCATCTATCAGAAGAAGTCCTCTCTGGCAACATGTTAAAATCCATCATCTACACCAAAACCTTTGACTGGAGAGGACACCTGAAAATGTCACACATGCAGCATGGCTATTGGACATAGGCTCTGGCAGAACAGTGGATGCCACAGACACCATACAAATTCCTCAGCATATGCTTTTGGAGGAAAATACCATCGAGGGACTTATCAATGTCACATATTCAGACATACAACAAGGCAACCATCCTGATCAATACTATTTGGATAGATCAATTCTGTCTTGCAGAAATGACAGTGTTGACAGTATCAACTCTCTCATTCTTGCACGGTTTCCTGGAGAACTCCAGATTTTCCACAGTGCAGATACTGTCTCATCCAGAGAGCAGCAGGATGACAACTTCCAGGCATATCCAACAGAGTATTTAAACTCTCTGAATGCAAGTGGTCTTCCACTTTCAAACCTGGCACTCAAGGTAGGGTGTCCTATAATGCTCCTATTAAAGTGCAGGATCATCAGTGGAGATACAAAGTTTGCTGGAAATGTGGTATTCATTCCTTGGATCACACTGGAGCCTTCAGCACAGAACTTGCCATTGCCACTGCATCAACACCAGTTTCCTGTTTGGTTGGCATTTTGTATGACAATAAACAAGGCCCAAGGACAATCTGTTATACACATGTGGGACTGGATCTGCAAATTCCAGTGTTTTCACATGGGCAACTGTATGTTGCACTTTCATGGTGTACATCTGGATAAAGAATAAAGGTGCTGTTGGATGATCAGAATACAGATAGGAGAACAGCAAACATTGTGTATCAGGAAATATTGAATGGAGTTGTTTAAGAAAGGTGAGTAATAAAGAAATACAGAGATAATTGGAAACTGATATTAATTAAGACTTATAGATATATAGAATTAGAATTAGAATTAGACTTATAGATGGGGAATAGATTGTAAAGTGGTATAGAATATAAAATTCAGGATTTAAAAATTAAGAGAGACTTAAGGGCAGGGCATTAAGACTTGGGGGGGAATAACATTGACATTGGGCATCAGGTCCAAAGTCAACCATCTCACTGAGTAAATGACATTCATAATACACCTACATTTCTTCAGGGCTGAAGGTCCTGAAGAAACTATCTCACTGAGTAAATGACATTCATAAACCACCTACATTTCTGAGGGGCCAAAGGTCCTGAAGAAACTTTGGCCCCTCAGAAACTATCTCACTAAGTAAATGACATTTAGAAACCACCTATGTTTCTGAGGGGCCAAAGGTCCCAAAGAAACTATCTCATTGAGTAAATGTACATGGGGGGGTTGGGGGGGCTTGCCCCCCTACAAGCTCTAGACAGAGTGCCAAAGGCACAGGTTGTAAGCTTGTCTATTACATGGGGGACAACTGTGTGGGGTGGGAAAGAAGTGTGATCCCATTAGCTAAAAATTTGTAATATTGGTCATTTTTGATGCTATTAGCTCAGGAATGATGGATTGGGTCAGGAATGATGGCATTAGTCAGGGCTGACAATAAGTCCTCCCATATGTATGGGTGGCACAGTGCTGTGTATTATGTCAGCAAACCATCGGACCAAGCAGTGCAAGCCCTGCAACTGCCCTGATCAGGGCCTTGACAGCTTGCTGTCCTCTCTGCATTTGACAAACTTTGCTGTCAGGAAGCACATTTGGAACTCTAAGGCATCCATGCCTGCTGGCCTGATTCAGGCCTGCAAAGGCCTGCAAAGGCTGAGATTGAGCACATCTCAGTAGATTTTGTTCAATGCAAGGCAGTGATTATAGGTAGAGGAATTAGTAAGTACAGGAGAATGGGGATAAATGAGTTAGATGGGGGCCAACATGAATTGGATTGGGTGGGAGTGGTGATGATGGATTATGGGTAGAGGAATTACAGGGTAGAGGAACTGCAGGGCAGAGGAATTACAGGGTAGAGGAATTACAGGGCAGAGGAATTACAGGGCAGAGGAATTGCAAGGTAGAGGAATTACTGTAGAGGAATTACAGGTTCAATGCAAGGCAGTGATTATAGGTATCAGAATTAAGTACAGGAGAATGGGGGTAAATGAGTTAGATGGGCCAACATGAATTGGATTGGGTGGGAGTGGTGATTATGGGTATCAGAATTACAGGGCAGAGTAATTACAGGGTACAGAATTACAAGGTATCAGAATTGCAGGGTAGAGGAATTACAGGGCAGAGGAATTACAGGGTAGAGGAATTACAGGGTAGAGGAATTACAGGGTAGAGGAATTACAGGGTAGAGAAATTACAGGGTAGAGGAATTACAGGGTAGAGGAATTACAGGGTAGAGGAATTACAGGGTAGAGAAATTACAGGGCAGAGGAATTACAGGGTAGAGGAATTACAGGGCAGAGGAATTGCAAGGTAGAGGAATTGCAAGGTAGAGGAATTACAGGGTATCAGAATTACAGGTAGAGTTGGGGCCAACATGGATTTAATTGGGTGGGAGTGGTGATTATAGGTATCAGAATGACAGGCAGAGTTAAATGGAAGAATAGGGTGGATTTGGATATGTATGCATGATGGGTGGGAGTGAATTAAGATAATATGTTCAGAGAATAGGACTCCTTGAATTTAGTGGAGGTGGTAGGGAGGGTGAATTTCAGGTTTCAATGTGTTGAGGAGAGGTATAAGAATTTGAGGAATAGGGGGAATGTGGTTATGATTGAATAAATGACAGATGTATAGTTGTATTAGGATCAAGGATTGCACCAGGTATGTGAGGGAGGGGGTTGTTTTGATGTTGGAAATAAGTAATAAGACAGAGTGTGAATAGAAATAAGAAAGGGGCAAAAGCAGCTATGGGTCAATAATATTGATAAAACACCTATGTTTGTTCAGGGCCTCAGGTCCTGAAGAAACTATCTCACTCAGTAAATGATATTCATAAACCACCTATGTTTCTGAGGGGCCGAAGATCCTGAAGAAACTATCTCATTGAGTAAATGTACGTGGGGGGGTTTGGGGGGCTTGCCCCCCTACGAGCTCTAGACGGAGTGCTGGAGGTGCGGGACGTGAAATGCACAGACCGTGCCAAAGGCACGGGTCGTAAGCTCGTTATCATATATGAGGGGAGAGGAGAGTGGCGGCGCCAATGGTGGTGGTGTTGGGAAAATGAACATTGTTTGGTCACGCATCGACAACCTTTTTGTCAGCATTGCCATATTTGGGAGATGTCATAGTGGGGAGCTGTGTTCGCTCTAGATCATGGCTCAAGCTTCGAGGTTGATGAATTTGAGTCAGCCTTATACGCAAATCATGTAAGTCAGAAGCGACTTTGTGTGGAAGTCTATACAGTCTCGTCGCTCTCATTTGTGAAGAAGTGGACGGTTTTTCAGCGTCAGGCTCATGCTCTCGCACGCACATGCCGTCTCTTCCATGAATATGTTTTAAACTATCTATGGTACGAACTTCCCTCTTTGGCGCCCCTAATCATGTGCATGCCACAGGATCTTTGGTGTGTTGTGCCCATGGAAAAAGGATGGCGAGGACATCTGGTATGCAATATATTTTATTAAAAGACCAGGACATATTAATCCAATAGGCTGCATTTCTAGGTGCTTTCTCGAGAGGTCGTCCCCACTGATTGGCCTAGGTTTCTAGTATACGCAGCGCGGGTCAGAATACTCAATGCTTATGTGTGGGGATACAAAAATGTGCCGGAAATCAACTCTAGGACCGTGGCGTACGAGTTATTGAAAGCTGCTCCTCCTTGCACAGGAATTTGAATTGGGGCTCGGACGCCATCAATAAATATTCTCCCCATATCAATGCTCTTTTAGGAACACCGATCCGAAGTCTACAGTTTTCGCTACCTTATTGCGACACAGAGGCCCTGAGGTCCCTCCTTTTGAGCCAACATCATCTGAATTCCCTTTTCCACATCACAATAAAGGACCAGAGAGAGGGAGATGTTCAACAAGTGAACATACTAATATCTAAGGCTGTTGGAGTCAGCTTCGTACGCTGTCGGTTGATGAGCTAACCCCTGCCTTTGCGAACATGGCAGTCTTCCTTGAACAATGTCTGTAATTCAGGGGTGATGAATTTTCGAGGGTTTGCTTTCCCCGCCTTGCGAAGCCTTTACATTACGTGCGATGATATGCAATTCTGCATCGACGTCGTGGAAGCAGTGTCATCAAGTGGCCTCAGTGATGTCAGGTTCAATATCCGGAGGTCTTCTGGATGGAAACATCTTACCGACTCTCTGGCAGCCATGCACTCCTTTCACACCTCCCTTCATAAAATCTCACTCAGCGACAAAACATCTGGGAACCCACATGATCTTAGGTCTGGGAAAGATATCCTCTCACCCCTGTTTGTGTTCTCTAACCTCACGTCTGTGTACCTCGATCTTCGTGACAATCACGATATTGATGATAATATCATGGAAACTATGTCCAAGGCATGGCCTCGACTGCAAAGATTTTCCCTTCTTGGCTATTCAGCTGTCACTTCGGAGTCTAGTTCCATTGGCAAAATCTTGCTCGGAATTGGATGAGTTGAACTTATGTTTCGATGCTTGCATATGGGTTGTCATTCCGAGCCCTGGGCAGGAGTACAAAACAGAAATCATTGTGTGTTGGATTTCAAGCATTCACGGATTGACAATCCACCGCTTATCAAGTTTTTAGGCGACATCTTCCCCAACCTGGTTCTTGATTATGCTACGAGTGCACATGACCCATTGGCCTATGAGGAGTACTGGTTGGCAGTGGAGGAAGGGTCTTAGATGTGTGTAGAGCGAGAGCCAGTTTGAAGTTTGTTGTTGTTAACCAAATGAGAGCAAACAAGAGACGTGAGGATTGGGCCGATTGGCTCGTCATCGTCGGCTTCGTCGTCGTTGTCTGCAGTGTACTCTTACTTTTCATCTTCGTTCTCTCTCTACGCTGTCATAGTCGACGTCAAGCAGTAGAGCAGAGAATATCATGACTGACGCACACGACCCTCAATTTACTCAGTCCTCGCAACCTCGTCGGCGCCGCACACCCTCTTCCGCGTCGACTAGGTCAACACCGTCCAGCAAGCGTTCGCCTTCCCCAATAGTCACATTCACAGCTCACCCCTTATCACCGGAAAAAGGCGTCAAAAATATCACGAGGAAAGTGATTAAGACTTTAGAAGGGCTGGGCCACCTCGATAGCATTGACATGGGCGAGCAGGACGACGATTATGACTTGGAAAAATATGACCAACGAGAAGTGGAGGCTGTTCTCAATGTCAATGGTGCTGCCAAAGGTGGTGAAAACGGTCGGCTGAACGGTTCTATACCGGGGGAGCATGTTGCACTCAGGCCAGTGGAACAAAACAAAAAAATTGACTGGGAAATCCCAAGAAAAGTGCTCCATTCCTCCATCGGTTAGTTTCTCTTCACTGTACATTCCACCTCAAGTCTCACTTGTATTTATATTTAGGGTTCTTCACATTGTACCTATATGTCTACGATGCTGACTCCAAGTTCATTGTGCTCCTTCTATGGACTGCACTAGCATTCCTCGTTCCCGTTGATATCCTTCGACTACGATACCCTAGCTTTGAGTGGGCTTTCGAGCGGTGCGTTGGCTTTCTCATGCGCGAAAGCGAAAAGGTTTGTATTAAATACTATGTCTGTCATCTCTTCTAACTGTGTTATCACAGAAAACTACAAATGGAATTTTGTGGTACATCCTCGGAGTCAACTTTGTCCTAACATTCTACCCGACCGACGTCGCAGCTGTCTCCGTTCTCATGTACGTCCTCCTTGTAATGCGGGGCACTGAATCTCACTAACCATCCCCTCCATCAGTCTCTCCTGGGCTGATACCGCCGCATCCACCATCGGTCGCTTGTTTGGCGCTAAATCACCGCGTCTCCCTTCGCGTCTCCCTTTCCTCGGCTTCCCATTCGCGTCTCGAAAGTCTCTCGCAGGGTTCATTGCTGCTACTATGACCGGCACACTCATCGCGATTGGCTTCTGGGGTTGGATCGCGCCGCTCCGCAGCGGAACCGCGGGCCTCAGCTGGGTGTGGAACAGTGGCGCCAGTTCAGCTGTCTCATCGAGTTCACTCGGAGGGGCTACGGCTGTGGGGGGTTGGGTTGGATTGGGTATAGTTGGTGTTGTGACAGGGCTAGTTAGCGGTGTTGCAGAGGCTTTGGGTATGTTTTGTGTTCTTTCATAGAGGTATCTTGAGAACTAATTTCGTGATTCGTTAGATTTAGGCTCATTGGATGACAACTTGACTCTGCCGATAATCTCGGGAGGCTTCATCCTAGGCTTCTTCAAGTTCCTTGGACTGTTCTCTTCCTCGCCATCCTCATGATCACTTTTACGTCCGGTGCCCACTTACACCCTATCTTTCATTGACGGATTTACCCTCGGATACTTTTTCGTTTCAATGATCGGAAGCTTAAATGACGAGAACTAGTGATCGTTTCCTATACATGAGCATGCGTCGTATGTCGGCGTATATGTCGGCGTTTGCTCATATATAAGGAATGAGTACGACTCTACCTAATGATCTTACCTCCCCCCTGATCAAAGATCTCACATTCCGTACCGCATATTTCATAACTTACTTCCATTTACGAACGATATTTGTGTGGATGATAATAGAGTGTACATAGTAGTTTGCCGCCAGTGGGGCACGTGCAATCCTGAACTTCAAGTTGAACCTTCCACCTCGCCTAAATAAGTGACTGCGATGTCTCAAATGCCAGTCTTTGTGATGAGTATGCGTACAATTCATTCCTTTGGTTGTTGGTTTCAACCGGTCTCCAGATACTGCGCCCGAGCGACAATCAGGGCGCAAGGCCCAGATCTCAAACATCACGGCGGCAAAGGTAGATTTTTGTCGTGGATCGCGACAACATGCAATCTAACACCAAAACAGACCGTCGCAGATGTGATACGAACCTGTTTAGGTCCAAAGTCCATGCTTAAAATGATCTTGGATCCCATGGGGGGCATCCTGTACGTCTGGAAGTAGCCGCCGCGTTTGTGAATTTTGCAACTGACGATCAGTATCTACCAGGTTGACTAACGACGGAAATGCCATTCTGCGCGAAATCGACGTAGCCCATCCAGCTGCCAAAAACATGATCGAACTCAGTCGCACCCAGGATGAGGAATGTGGAGATGGGACGACAAGCGTTATCATCCTGGGTATGGCTCCATCTTTGTCATATCTAACAGTGCGCTGATCTATGTCATAGCTGGTGAAATCCTTGCCCAGTCCTTGTCTCAGCTTGAGCGCGATATTCACCCGGTCGTGATCATCTCCGCCTACAACAAAGCCCTAAAAGAGGCACTGGAGATTATCGAGCGGATCTCTGTCCCTATCGATACCTCTGACGACGACGCCATGCTCGCACTCATTAAGACCTCCATTGGCACCAAGTTCTCTGTTCGCTGGTCTGAGCTCATGTGTTCACTTGCACTACAGGCTGTTCGCACTGTGGCACACGAGGAGAACGGGCTAAAAACGGTTGACATCAAACGCTATGCCCGTGTAGAAAAGGTGCCTGGTGGCGAGATCGAGCATAGTAGAGTTTTGAGCGGTGTTATGCTCAACAAGGACATTACCCATCCGAATATGAGACGGAGAATCAAGAATCCGCGCATCGTGTTATTGGACTGTCCCCTGGAGTATAAGAAGGGAGAATCGCAGACGAATATGGAGTTCTCGAAAGACGAGGACTGGGCAAGGGCCCAGGACATTGAGGAGGAACAAGTCAAGGCACTCGTCTATAAGATTCTTGAGTTCAAGCCAGATCTAGTAATTACCGAGAAGGGTGTATCTGGTATGTCTTTTCGTCTGTCTACCTGCCCCGAGGTTGATGAATTCGTGGGTTAATGTTTTGCTATGTTACTTCCAGATACGGCCCAGCACGTGTTGGAAAAGTACAACGTCTCCGCAATACGACGCGTCCGCAAATCGGACAACAACCGTATCGCACTCGCCGTCGGTGCTACCATTGTCAACCGCGTGGAGGACCTCCGTGAGGCCGACGTCGGGACACAATGTGGGGTTTTCAACATCGAAAAAATTGGTGATGAGTACGTTTCCGCTTGGTCTTTCCCTTTCGCTCCATTGACTCACCTGATTCTGCCACTCCAAGGTACTTCACTTTCCTCACCGAATGTACCACCCCAAAAGCCTGCACGATTTTACTTCGCGGGCCGTCCAAGGACATTTTGAACGAAATCGACCGCAATCTTGCTGATGCTATGTCCGTTGCACGTAATGTGGTTTTTAACCCGACCCTCGCGCCCGGCGGTGGCGCCACAGAGATGGCGATCAGCGTGGGTCTCAGTGCAGCAGCCCGAAGGATTAAGGGCGTCGAGGGATGGCCGTTCAGGGCCGTAGCGGACGCGATGGAGGTCATTCCAAGGACGCTTGTACAAAATGCGGGTGGGAATGCGATGAGGGTGCTGACTGAGCTTAGGGTGCGTTCCTTGCTTCCCTAGTGGCTTGGTTGATCACGGCGTTGATGACCGCTGGAAGGCTAAGCACGCGAATGGAGAGCACTCATGGGGTGTCAACGGCGATACAGGAAAGATTGTGGATATGAAAACCTATGGGCTGTACGAATCTGCGAGCGTCAAGGTAGTCTATTTCTCCCCCCTTCCCAACTGTGCTAACCAAAGAACCGCTCGCTCCATCCACAGATTCAAACCCTTAAGACAGCCATTGAGGTACGTCTCCTTCCTGCCGCTGACTTTAGCAATGCTCCTGATGCCATTGTTCCAGGCTGCCCGCATGCTCTTAAGGGTAGACGATGTTGTGCAAGCGATTCGGAAGGAGAAGGATCAGGACCAAGCAGGCGGGGCGCCCCCTGAGGAGATGATGGAGGGTTAATGAACCGGTCGGCCATCAAAGCCTTTCTTGCTGGTGGCTTCTAACTTGACTCTTTCAGCGACATAAAACCCACCTCTGCAAGCCCGATCACTTGAATAACTCTCTGGTGAGCGCTGAAATCTTGATTCCCTTGCTTCTTTAACTAATGGGGATATCGTATTCAAAGGCCTGGCTGTCACTCATCGAAGCAGAGAATCGTCGAAATTGTTGAGACTTGGGATACTCAATGTAAATAGTTGCGTCGATGTATCAACAGCAATAATGTCCTCAACATAAGAGTCTCCATCATACTTTGTATCACCCAAATTCTGGGAACTCTTCAATTGAGCAAGGACACAAACCGCAGGTACTCATTTCATTTCTACATCCTCTCGAAGACATACAAGTATGCCAACTTCTTCAACTCCCGTACACTGTTTTCATCGGCCTTCACCACCTTCTCGTCGTTGAACAGCACCCACTTGTCACCGACCCGTATATGTGCAACGTAATGCCCAGAATGCACTGAGGGTCCTTTGTGCGAGATGAATGCTTTGAGCTGATATCCTGCTGGCAGTTCCGTCGATCCAGGAACCGAAGGAATAGCTGGGGCAGGCATAGACGAGGGAGCAGTAGTTTCGCCGGTATCATCAGGATGGTTGAACAGCCATTCCACTGCCCGTTCCACATCTCCGGCCTGCAACAAGCCATACCACTAAGACCGTGTAACATGCAACGTATAATAAATTTGGAGTCAACGTACAGTTTCGCGGAGTGCTTTACGGGCTTGCGCAGGCGTGAAACCCATATCGGACAACATGCTTATTTGTTCTGCTGACAGTTCTGGCGCGGACGACCCGCTGGAGGCTGATGGTTGGATAGGGGTATCAATGTCTGGAAACAGCAATACGGGATTAGTCAACCTTACTTCACAAAGAAATCCTGGCGGACCTGAATCTTCCATGTGAGCAAACAACCATTCCATTGCAGCGTCTGGATCGGCGTTTCCCGTGGCTAGCAGTGCTTTCTGACATCGAACGGTGGGGAAGCCCATCCCCTCTAGCTGCCCCATGGCTGCTTCGTTGAACAGAGGTAGAGCAGCGGCTGCGGAAACCATCAGCGTTGCAGGTGAATTGGTGGATAAATTAGTCAGTGCACAGACCTGGCGCATCGTTCGGCAGCTCCTCTTCAGCGGACTGTAGTCCACACCCAAGGTGCTTCTCGCTGAACTCGAGTAAATCACCAGGGGGCAGGATCAGAGGGATATCTAAAATCGTGAGGATTAAAGAAAATCAGAGATAGATAAATTATTATTATTTGCCCAATTTCGCGGGGACCCAGTTGACGAGTTGGAACTTCTTAGCGTGAATGACGAGGACCTGGGGGAACGAGGCAAATTTTGTTTGCCTGTAAAGCCGTGATATTAAGATACCAGAATGCACAAAAGTGACCTACTTTATAGCATGGACCATCTTCTGGCAATGCGGACACCCGTACTCCAGTGTCTCCGAACCAAGCAGAGCTTCGAGGGTTTGGGCTAGTTGAACTTCCGTATAGCTGATCTTCCCCTCGGCGTCTTTCTCTTTTTCCTGCACAGGTACAGCGACACTAACCACATCCATGGCATCCACCCTGTACCTCACTTTTTTGCAGTCACTACATTGGAGACGTTGCTCCATTGCGTAGTCGAAAATGGTTGTTGGATCTGGTAAGAAAATGGGATCAATTATTGCATCACCGCTGAAAAGGTCTGTACCTTGATTAAATCGATCCTTGTACTTGTGCATATCCCTCCTTAGGACAGTAATCAGATACGTGAAAAACTCTTCTGAATCTTGCTGCCTCATAGTCGAGAACTCCTCGTGTCCCTTCCCTATAAGGGCTTTGAATCCGACGGGTCTGATGCCCTCCTGGAAAATGGGGGTAGGGTATGGATGTTGCAGCCCCGAGACACTAGGCTTTCCAGAGTAATTGGCTGGGTGTGAGTAGCGCCCGCTTAGTAAACCATCAGCGACTTTATGCATTTGACACTCGACGCAGTCAGCAGGAAGTGTGACAGTGCACGAATTCGCGTGGGTTTCGGATAGAATATTGTACCGCATTTGGAATGCAGGAAGGGAGAATAAGGTTTGCAAGATAGAGGCCATGTAGCAGCTGTGAAATTCCTGTGTAAACCAAGGACGGGGCAAGTAAACGGTGACGACTTACCTGTTACCAAGATTTTGGAGTCCGGTGAGCCCAGGACCAAATACGGGTTCGAGGGCGTGCCCATCTTCACCAGTTAAAGAAAAGTCATATTTTAGATTGTGTTCGATTTGCTGGACTATTGGCTCAGAAGAAATTCGTTGAATAAAACAAAACAACTTACAAGTTCAGTCATACTCTTCTCTGTCTTTGTCAGGGTCTGCACATTGATGCCGAATTTAGATAAATGGGCGGCGAGCTCGGGATCTAGCTTAGCGTCGTTACATATATAGCAGTAGACATCTGCAGGAAGGATTACAGACCATGAGGATTCGGAAAGACACTGGAATCACAAACCTGCGCCACCTTCCGGCGTGATTGTCCCCAGTTTAACACTAACGCCGTGCCCAGTGTATTCGTAATGGGTCAATCCATGGCCATTTCCACCGAGACCTCCATATTGTTGACGCCCGCATCCAAGGGAACCACATGTCATGCAGAGCCAGAGGTTCTCCTTGAGGTCACAACTTGAACAGTGAGCGAGACCTGTACGACATTATAACTGTCTCACAGAACATAAGCATCGAGACTACCTGACACAGGGATCGGACCCGTAGCAAATTGTTCGAGGGTGAAGGTATGCTCGCATGGGAGAATTTCCTCTTCCCATGCCTTCACTTCCGATTGTCGAGCTGAAGACATAGATTGCATGACTCCATCGACAAGAGATTTGATCTAGATATGTGATAGGCGGGACAAGATAAACATTCATTATCTTCATACCTTAGGGTCACCAGCAGCTTCTACGATTTCCGCACCTTTTCCTGCATCACACTTCCAGCACTTGACGGTGGTCAAATACTCGTACTTGTCTTCCTCGCGATTTTCTACGATTGCTAACTTTGTCATTTTTACTGGCGGTTCATCTTCCTGCGACTGCGAAGATGGGGCTGAAGTTCACACACACACACAATCACGCGATGGTACCTACACGCTGTGCAGACGGCTTAAGCTTGCGTTTGACATTGAGGGTGAACAGATGTCCCGATTTCTGAACATGGGTACGGGCATGATGTTTTGTTTCCTCAAGGCATCCTCCGTTGAAGCAAGTCAAGCATACTTCTACACCATAGATTGAATCCTGTTCTGCCTGGTAAACATTTACTACAAAGACAAGCGAGATGACAACAAGCCTGATTGTCGAAACACTGGGTACATTCCTCTCGATTTACTGATTGCGAGAGCCTAGGAGGTTGCAGATGCGCAATCTGATCAAGATGGGAACAAACGGACATGGTGGCAGATCGATGTAAGGTGGCGATTTATTCAGTTGGAGAGACATAACTTCCCATCATGTGATGCAGAGGTAAAGGGCACGTGCCATTATTTTTTTCATGAAGGCGGGGGCTGTGATCAACGTTCATCTTTAACACCTAGACTCTGCCATAGATGTCGCAGAAAGCCTTGCCAAACGGCCACGCACAGGCGCCTGCAGAAACACCGTCTCAAGTCGCATCACTTCCACCAGTCGTAGGAATCAACTTTGGCAACTCTTACGCCTCCATTGCAGTTTTCACCAAGGTTTAAATGATTTACTGCACTGCATAGATAATGCTAACATTCAGTTATGTTGTTCAGGAAGGTGTAGCAGAATGCATAGCAAATGAAGATGGAGAACGTCAGATTGCTTGCGCAATCTCATTCAACGGTGAAGAAATCGTGAGTAGCATCAATATTAGATGGCTGGCATCAGGAGCGATCAAGGTCCCTTACAGTACATTGGGAATCAAGCAACCCATCAACTTGTCAAGAATTCTCAAAATACCATTACTGGCTTCCGCAATCTGCTTGGTAAAAGGTGAGCATACTTTTGCATCGAAGAAGTGTTCTGATGAAGACTCTATTAGGTTCTCTGAGATACCCCAGCCCAAATCGGCCAAGTCTGCACCCGTAATACAGCACCCCCATATACCAGATGAACCTGCTTACAAGGTTCAAATTCTCCAACCAGCTCCCACACCGCTTCCTCGGAGTACCGTTCCGTCCAACCTCAATACGCCTGCAGCTTCCCATGCACCTACTCCCTGCTCTGAACCCGTTCCTGTAGAACGGATCTTGACGGTTTCCGAAGTGACTACCATGTTCATTTCCTCCCTAGTCGAATCCGCAGAAGATTTCCTCGGCAAGAAAGTCCAAGGTGCCGTTATCACAGTCCCCATGTGGTTTACTCCCTCCCAAAGAGTAGATCTTGAGAAGGCGATAACCGATGCTGGCGTGCCTGTTCTCCAGCTGCTCGACGAAGCTGCTGCTACCGTTGCCACCACCACCTCTGACCTTTGGAGTCCTGGTCTTCATCCAGACCGCACCCAAATAGTCATCGATCTCGGCGCTTCCTCGCTTTCGCTCTCTCTTCTATCCATTCGCTCTGGGCTTGCGCATATTCTCGCCTCCTCCACAACGCCCGACGTGGGCGGGGACCTTATCGACGAAAAACTCATCAAATTCTTCGCAGCAGACTTCACGAAAAAAACTAAAACCCCCCTCAGCGTATGCCCATCGGTTCCCACCGCCGACGCACGCGCCGAGTCCCGCTTGCGACTCGCTATTGAACACACCAAGCGCACAATCAGTGCTTCACCAGGCGCAGCCAATTGCTCCGTTGAATCCCTGAAAGACGGCCTTGATTACACTGGCTCAATAAACCGTATGCGCTTCGACATGGTAGTTCGCCCTGTCTACGAATTTGTGTCTACTGCCGTGCTTAAGCTACTTGAAAGCGCCGCACTCGATGTTCATGACGTCGATGAAATTGTGTATGTTGGTGGCTCAACGTGCTTACCAGGTCTGGATGAACAGGTGGTCGTCGCCGGCGGGTTCCGGGAGGACGTAGAGACGCCGTTCATGCGTGGTACCATCGTAGGCGGGGGTGTTGGCGATCCGACGACAGTATTAGCGAGAGGGTGTGCACTCCAAGCTGCTCTTGTTGCATCTATATCTGATGGAGAGCAGAATGCGGAGCTGCTGAAGGCATTTCACAGGCATCAGCACCAAGATAGCGCGCCTGTTAATGATACCCGGGCCACCAGCCGGACAATTGGTATCTTGTTTCCCGATCCGTCTGCTGATGATAATGAGTTTGGTGGGACATGGATACCTGTTGTGCAAAAGGAGACTGCGTTGCCCGCCAGGAGAGCGGTCGCTTTCGATGTTGGATTGGCAGAGAATTCGAAGCGATTTGCGTTTGAGGTGTGGGAGGTCAAAGAGTCCATCCGTGTTGAGAAGGTGGTGCCACCAAAGTTAGAGGATGGAGACGTTGATGACGAAGACGAGGGGGGAGGAGAGGAGGAAGAATTAGAAGTGAAGCATCGTGTGATTAGCAAAGAGGTCTACATGGGCGGTATTGAAGCCGACTCGCTCCTCGGGATCAAGGTAAAAGCGAAAGCGAAAGACATCGGCAAATGGACCACCATGGTGGAAGTGCAATTTGTTGTTGAGCTTGATGGATCGATCAAAGTTGACATGAAGGAAATAGGTAGAGATGCTGCTGGCGCGACTGGCCATCTTATGGTACCAGGGGTGACCTCATGATGCATAGTATGTGTAGATACTTTGCTACCATTGTGAAGCATATCTTGCAAATATCCTGGTTGTAAATACATGCTAGCTATTGCTACACTCAATTATCTTCGTCTTCGTCGCTGTTGTCATCTCCGTTGCTGTTATCGTCTTCATCATTGTTGTCGTCTTCATTACAGGGCGTTGCATAAATAGTTGCAGTGATCGAATTTTGAAAACGTATTTGTTCACCTTCGTCCTGTGGCTGATATAGTTAATCTGTGACTCCGTTACTCCGACTACTCTGTGTTGACGACTTGGACATTGACATTGACTCCAATGTCCCACCTGATAGCCTGAGTCTAATACATCAGCTGTGCCCGAGGCCTCCCTGCAGACCATCTGCTACTGTTTTGTGTGTTGCTCGCTTTCACTGTGCCTCCATTCTATTGCTCATAACTTGTATGCCGTCTTCCCTGCAGCCAGGGACCTCAATTTTATGCTCCGTAATATCGCTTGTGATCTTAACCTTTGCTGGTGTGGCGGGAAATAGACATTTGTAAATTGCAGCTAATTTGCCAGGTCGAATATGTGGGTGCAAATTAGGGCAAATTTGCCCTCGCATGGCAAATGAGCCAACAATTGTGTATTCACAACTGTGAACCCTCAAGTCAATAGAGTTGTGTAAAGCAAAAGATCTCAAGGAATAAAGTATCAGTGGGAGCATCAGATCTAGAGTGACTCATGTTTTATTTGGATAGACTAATTTCAAGTGATGGTACAATGGCAGTGAGCAATTTTACCAGAAGCATGTGCATGCAGCTGTTGGGCACAGGGAAAAACTATGTGAAAGACAAAGACTCGGAGGCTGGAAGTTTTGTGCCTGCAGATGATGAGTGGGGGCGATGGTAGAGAGGCAGCCATTGTAGATATAAGCCAATTAGCGCAAATTTTGCTGCAAAATAGATGCAAAATAGCTATTTTCCCATGCAAATTAGAACCTGCAAATTAGCCGAAAATTAGACCTGCGAATTAGACCCCGCAACATGCCGAAGCAAATTTGCTGGGCGAATTAGGCAGCAGGGCTGCTTCCTGCCACACTAACCTTTGCAGATCTTTTTTCATACTTCTTCATCATATGATTTTGCTAGCTCAATCAGCAGCTCCTGGATGGTCCTTCCGGATGTGTTAAACCTAACTTGGAGAACTGTGGAGGAATGAATGAGACGATATAAAATGTGCATTTGTTTGACTTGTATTTTCAGGACCAATAATGATAACTATTCACCTTCATCCCTCTGCACATAAGTCACCCAAGGGTGTTCATCCTCCACCCTTAACCCCAGTTGTTATGCCACCTTGGCCTGATTATGCCAATATTCTTCCTTGCCAGCCTTCTGATGGTTGGCTGTTAAACCCCACATGGATCAGTACACATTTTTTTCACTGGGTCCTCTGCACTGCTGATCATTGGGTAGATCATGGAGGGAGTAATCCCCCTATATACTTCTACTCCATTCAGGAGATTGAGAATATGCTTTGGGCATATCATCCTGACCATTCTCACATGCCTGTACCTTCCTTCAGGGCTCCTACTGCAGTCCCTTCTGCACACTCAGCAGCACCCACTAGTACCAGTTTTGAATCTGCTCTCAAACCTCTTATAGAGCAAATACCAGCTACTGCTACTTCTGAATCTCCTATCGCTACTGTCCCTTCAGAAACTGTGCTGTCTTCAAATAAGATGGCCCTATCTGCTCTGACTCATCTGTTGATATCTTCTTCAGCTCCACTTGATTTGGCTGGACACATTGTTTCCATCATGATGGTCTTCTCTTCAGCTGAGCGAGCCCCTAGTGCAAGCTGTTTGGGCAAAACTGTTATGAAGAAAGCACAGGTTTGTGAAGTTCAACTATATTGATATTGTGGAACTTGACTGATCTGTGTTTATACAAGAATGGCTAAGAGTTCATGACCTTGCTGATCAATATAGCCCTGGTGTTCACAATTGACCACCGTTCAAGATGTAGTGGACTGGCTCGAGGTATGTCTACAAAACCTGACTTCAGATGTTTTGATTGAACTCCATTTTCAGTGGCAGAAAGGGTGGCTCAGTGACAATTGAGTCAGACCAAGAGTATATGATTGCGGTTGATGCACTGTTGAAGAAGAACGAGGCCACTTGCCAGATTGGAGTTGAATTTGATGTTGATGGCATGGAGGGGTTTTGAATTAGTCACATTCCTCGGCACTTGTCCATATAGCAAATCTTACTAATTCATTTTATAGCCATTTTCTCAAGTGGAAGCAAGTGATGTTGACCCAGAGTTGTTATATGGGACCAAAGTAATGTCATTGTATTGTTCTTTTTGCATGTCTGATGTTCTCGTGGAAGGTTCCTCGCTTGGACAACTTTAGTGAGCTTGAGCAACTTCATGGTTCCATCATTCTACAGCTGAAGCAGAAGTGGCCCTGTGAGAAGCACCAAGGAGAGCATGGTGAACCTGGCTTTTGTTATATTGATGTGACTGGTGGACATCTTGGACTGGTTAAAGATTTGGGTCTCAGCTATTGTAAGATATCTTGTCAAAATCATTTACTTACCTGACCTGACACGCAACTGGGTTTAGGCTGCTGCTGATGCTACAAAGCATGATCCTCCTAATACTGTTGAATTTGATGGAGTCCAGGATGGCCGCTTGACTAGTGTGAAACATAGGGGACACGTGGGCCTTGGTATTCGGACAAGTCATTCTCCTTCTGGATTGATGGATGTGACAGCAATGCTCATGGCAGCCATGATTCCCCTTCTCAGCCACCTTGCACCACAGCCAAGTGTCGCTAATGCCCCAGTTACCCCCACTCACCCTCCGTGGATCACTGCACCCCCCTTGTCACCAATTCTGAGCATGACATCTGAGCTGCATGCTTGTCTGGCTGACTTTGCTAGAGTGAAGGGTATTGATCTTCTCACCAGTGAGAATGCCTTGGCTGAGCTTGACCTCACTCCCGACATCATCCCTCTTGTCCCAGTTGCTCATCTGCATGAAGTCACCAGTGCAATTGAAGGTCAGATCTGGAAGCTACAAGGATTCTGCCATGAATGGTCAGATCATCTCAAGGAGAAGAAGCAGAGAATATTATAGAATTTTAATTGCATGGTCTTAGGATACATTTACTGTTCATACTTCTGTCATTCCTTTTGGTACTCTACTCATTATTTCATAGCAGTCATTACTTAATAGTCACAACCCACCACTCATCCATAGCCACAGTTTAATACCCAGCTTACTGCATCTTGCTCAGTGACTGATAGCACAGCTTGTTGAATAAACCAAGGCCATATTTCTGGTCAGAGGGCTTCAGCCTCATGCCATCGAAGCCATGCTTTGATCAATGAGAATGCTTGTTCGATTGGATTGAGATCAGGTGAATATGGGGGCAGGTAAATGAGTTTTGCATCTGTTGACTTGGTTTAAATACAATTTGTAAGTGTCGAGTTAGATGTGACATACTGCATTCCACCTAAATTATATGATGAATATCCTCATCATGATGAATGGAACAGTTTTCAAGTACAACTACACTTTGAGGACCCAGGTATGGTATTAGTTTTGGAGCCTGAGTTAAACAATTCAGTAACACAACCAGGTATCACAAAATAGAAACCATACAAGGTCTGTTTGAATGAAGTTGATGAATTTATCTTTGTTCACTGAGCCTTCAAATATGTCAAGGGCAATGATCTCTTCACATGTAAGTGCAGGAAGTACTGAAAAGCACTCCCCCCATATAAAGGCAGTGCATCATACACATGCTTGCCCAAGTCTTGCCCATCCAACCTCTCATTGATTGGTGTGGTCATCAATACCTAGGGATCTGCACAGGTAACCCACAGGTACTTTTGGGCATACCCATACCTGTACCCATGCCTTACCCATACCTGCAACCCACGGGTCATGGACCACAGGTCATGGCAGGTATGGGTTTCATCAGGGGTCATACTAACAAAAATACATGTATTTAATTAATTAATTACAATTATCAAACCACCCTATGAGCAGGTGCTCATAGGCATGGGGTGGATTGTACTAGTAAGTGAGCAAGAGAAACGAAAAAAGAAAGAAAAAAAAGAGATGCATGTCCCCTGGGCCAGAGAAAAGAAAGCAAGAAAAATACCCAGGAGACAAGTGTCTCCTGGGCCAGGTGGTGGTGTCTGTGGTGGTGGTGTCATCCCCCATTGTTGTCATCCCCCTCTCTCATTGTCGTCCTCTCTCGTTGTTGTTGTTGTTGTCCCCCTCTCTCATTGTCGTTGTCGATCCACCTGTGATCCACCCCATGAGCAGTTGCTCGTGAGGCTGGGGGCAGGTGGTGTGCTTCGTCATCCGTCCTCTCCTCGTGTTGTCATCATCCCCCATCATTGCTGGGTCACTGTTGCCATCAGTAGTTTAAGTAGATACCTAAAAAAAAGTTAGTAACAAAAACATGAAAAGAGAATTATAAAAAACTTACCAACAGCCCAAGAGATGTCGTCTGACATCTCTTGGGCCTTTTTTCATTTGCTTTGCCTCCTCTTGTTGTTCCCCTTCACAGCCCCCCCCTGCCCTGTCATCTCTCATTGCCTTGTCATTACATTGTCATTCTGTTTGGCCTGGTGGCGGCATTGCCATTGTCTTGCTGTTTTGGAGTGTCACCTGTCCCCACCCCGTGAGCAGTTGCTTGTGGCAATGTTGTTGTGGGCCTACTGTAAAGTAGTTTAGACCCTAAAGAAAGAAAGAGAAAACATACTGTTAGTGGATAATGAAAGAAAAAGAGACAAAAATGTACCAGGGGCCCAAACGACACATTGTTTGGGCCCCTGTCTTGCACTCGTTCCCCATGTTCTTCTCATCACCCTCTCCTGGTCTCCCTCTCCGTCTCTGCCTTCCCTCCATTGTTGTCATCTTGTTTGTCGTCTGTAGAGGCTACGCAATCGGGCAGTGGTGGCAGTCAGAGAGTCACATGTCTTGTAATGATGCATTGACATGTCATTGTTTATTGATACAAAGATGTTACAATATACAGGACATATAAAAGTATCATCATTTTCATCTCCTCTCACTGGCTTTCTGCCCCCCTAGTTAGTAGTCATTACCTACTATGTATAGTATATAATATATCAAAGTTTTATAGCTACGGCAGCCTCTGTCACTCAATGTGTGAGGCTGCCAAATATCTTTAGTGGTGGGTTGGGTGCAGGTATGTGGGTATGCTAGGCATGACCTGTACCCATACCTGCAACCCATGCAGGTAGCCCAAACCTGTGCAAATCCCTATCAATACCTGCCTCATAAATCCAAACAATATATTCCCTGGGTATGTCACCATGTGCCACTATCCAGGTGGCATGTAGAAGCTCATTATGTTCCACTGCAGCAGCTGCAACATGCTTGTGTGTGAGTGCAAGCCTTTGCAATGCTTGGGAAATGGTGGCAAGTGAAACATCGATGTCAAGAGCACAGAGATTATCCTGAATCTCTTCAAGATAAAGTACCAGGTTGGCTTCTAGAAGTGATGATATATAGTTCTGTTGGATGATGTAATCTGACACATGATGGATTATGTAATATGGGTGTCCCCCTTAACAGATGTATGGTATGCATTAAATCCTCTCTTGCTGTCTGGGGAAACAGTGGTCAAGTCTGAGGTCGCATTGAGAAGTCTGGTTACATATAAAATCACCTTGTTGTATTGAACCCAGCAAGACCTGATAGCTCAGTTGGTAGAGCATCTGGTATATGTCCA
>QLOK01042686.1:25764-45671 GCA_003313805.1 Tricholoma flavovirens
GGTGTCCCCCTTAACAGATGTATAGTATGCATTAAATCCTCTCCTGCTGTCTGGGGTAACAGTGGTCAAGTCTGAGGTTGCATTGAGAAGTCTGGTTACATATAAAATCAACTTGTTGTATTGAACCCAGTGAGACCTGATAGCTCAGTTGGTAGAGCATCTGGTATATGTCCAGTTGGTCCTGGGTTCAATCCCCAGTCTGGTCATCTTTTCTGTCTTAACAAGTTCATGGCATGCATGTCAAGTGTGCAAGGGCAACCAGGTGAATGTGCATAAGGATTGGTGACTTGACCAAATTCATGGTGGAGATGCAGAATGTTATACACTGTTTGTTCACTGCACCCTAGTGTTGGGGAAGTTTGGTTTAAACCAAACCAAACCGGATTGAAACTGTTCGGTTTGGGAATATCCTGGATGAAACTGAATGGTTTGGTTTCCAGTTTGGGGGTCCCAAACTCCATTCAAACCATTTCAAAATGATTAAGGAGTCACAGGCAGTTTGGCATGTTTTTAGCACTTTATATGAGATTTTGGCTAAAAATCCATATGTTTACATACATAATTGGCTTCAAAAAAGTGGTTTAACATAATCTATGGTAGTTTATGCATGAGATTGCACCAAAAATGAAGCAAAACAGTTGAGAAATGAGTGAGAAATCATCAAAACCAAGTTTCCCAAGCAAGACATGATACCCAACTCAGTTTTGGTGATATCTCACTCATTTCTTGACTGTTTTGCTTAATTTCTTTTTTTGATTGAAAGCCCAAATTAAGGAGGATTTTTGCCCCTATCCTTAATCGGTTTGGAACTGTTTGAAACTGTTTGAAACCATTTCAATCAGTTTAGGTTTGAGTTTGGACAATCCTGGCAGAAACTGAACCAAACCAAACTTCCCCAACACTAGATAAGATAGACAAGCATGACAGAAGTCACAAATGTTCCTAGCACAAAGAATGCCAAACAGGTTCAACAAAAATTGATGGCTGCAAGTATTTATGCAACACCCTGTATTTTGCTAATAACTCAATAAGTAATGGTCCAAATGGTGCCAAATAAAGACATACATAGAGTGATTGCACATAAAATTAGAATAGGTCACATGACTTTCCTATTTGGGTAATTACTCCCATTTCAGTAAGAAGTCATAAACATATAAATGGTAGAGTGATTGCACATAAAATTAGAATAGGTCATGTGACTTTCCTATTTAGGTAATTACAACACACTACAAGTCCAAATTTTAGAAATGCATGACTCAGTGATGTTTCACTGCTTACTAACCACCAAACACCTGGCAGCTTTCTGATCTTATCTAATGTTTCAATTTGAGACCAGGATATAATGATGACTAAGCTTACAGGTCAATAAAGAGGCATTTGATGGGTGTTTGTCTTTATTTGTCTTTGATCATGATGTGATTTGTTACTAAATATGGGTATAGATGTATATTACATGATAAACAGAACATATTGTAATACAATGCATTGTATGATAGCATACAACAACGATAAACAATTTTAAATAGTATTACAATACAATTTCATGACTTAATGTACTTGGAAAGTATTACAATACACCCCACATAGTCATACAGTGATGTATTACATTATTTCTACAACATGGGGTGATCTCTTGGGGGGGTGGGGGGGAGAGAAGTTGATATTTGGTGCATGTGATGACTTTAGGGTATGTCCCTGAGGTATCACCAATTTTTAACTTTGATGGTTTCAAGTCGCAAACAACCCTAAAGTGACATGTGACATTTTAAATCGACTTAGCTCCCCCCCTGAACTATGTCAATTTAAAATGTCACATGTCACTTTAGGGTGTGCATTTGCAACTTTGAAACCATCAAACATTGTTTGAGATCAATATCTCTCATTCCCAGCTGTTCAACCACAGGGAATGCTGATATATCATCTTATTTACATGTCCCTATGACTTTCCTGTGTGTACAGTCTTCTGTTGTGTTTCTTTCCACCTCAGCAGATGAATTCTCAGCAGTTGAACTGCAGAGAATGTCTACATCATAACCTCCTGTGGTCTTTGTTGGCTTACTTTCCCAAGTCCACCATCCTCCAACAGCATTGAAGCAACAACTGCAGTTGCATCAGACTTGAAGAATATTTTACCTCTTCTTACCAAAAACAAGTCTGGCTTGGGGGTTGAATGCAAGCATTTATATAATATATATACAATACAGTTACATCATTACCACTCAGCTATAAGGACAAGTATTAGAATGGCAGCTAAGTTGTAATGACATATACTATGACTTCAAGATGTAGGAGTCAATAACAGTATGGTTAAAGCATACCCAGATCTGAGTTGCCTATTATATCCAAAATCTGCATCTCAGCTATTTTCTTTTTCACACAGTTTCAAAAGCCACTAAATTTTTGTATTTGTTGCTTCATATTACTGACCATGGGTAAAACAGACATGATTTTGTCAGGTGCACTGAATTTTTCTTCAAATGCTGGATTGAAGAATGAGTCTTTCTTATGCAAACATAAGGACTCATAATTTCATGATGGTGTCAATGGTTCAAAGTCCAAGCTTCAGCCCCAAGTGCCACCGTTGTTACATGACACAAGTATGTGGCTGTGTTGTTGTTGTTGCCAGATTGACTTTGGTATATGAGTTATTACAGGCATTTTGGGGCTAGCAACCACAGCCTAAGTTATAATGATGGAATATATGATTCTTCTTAAAGCATTGTGGGAGTTGCTAAGCATTGCTGGATGCCTGGTACCCTCACATGACCATAATAGGGTGAATTCTCACAACTTGAAGATCTTGCTTTCATAAAGTGCACCAGTGCAATAAATGTTATAATATTTAGGGCATGCTGAGCATGTTTTGACAAATAATACAGTGGGGCAACCTCCAGCCTGAGTGCTCCTGGATCTTAATCCTTCATTCCAAGGGCATGTGTGCCTTGCTCAAAGATTTCCTGCTGCCCTCTGTCCAATATTTCATTCAATGCTGTTCCATTCACCATGTCCATTTGCAATCTCTTTTGCTTCTTAGATCCTGGACCTGAATCATCCACAGAATTTGTTGCCCCAAGTTTCTTCTGTGCTGTGTGAGCTTTAGTGGTGGCCCATTTGATTTCTTGTGTGCTGCAAGGTTCCCTGCAATTTCAATATGCTTTGCCTGTCATTCTTGATGAAGGGGGATGGGAATGACAAGAGGACATGGCAGGGTTGCACAAAGAAGGTGTGCATTGTGGAATGCATGTGTGTTGATGATAAAGCAATCAATTGCTTGATGTTCAATAAAGGTCTTGATTAGACCTGATTTGACATGTTCCTGCATCAATGGCTGTTTGCCTGATGTGACACATTTGCAGAGTTGACAGTCATGCTGTACATTGTACAGGAAATTGATGCTCTGTACAGTTGTTCAGGTATCAGACTAGAGACCAGTGGAGAATTATACACAGTTGACAGAATAACAATGGTTGTTGTCTCTCTGTGTCAGTGAGCTAGCATTGGCATCCCAAACACCTCATGTCAGGTAGAAAGGACTTATATATCCAGTACAATGACTGTGCAGCTACCTGTGGTATCTGCCAAAATTTCGGTGATGTGGCCAGTAATAAGTTTGTGATTGTCCTAGAGAGTAACAGCTCAGCAAGTTCTTGTCTTCAGAATGTGCAATGGCAAATCAGCACTGCATCCATTGTGAATCTGTGTTTTCTGAAGTACATTTGAGAGCCCTGGCCCCTTGTGTCAAGGACCATGTGATATATGTTCAGCTTTCCACCTTCTGATCAGTACCTCATTTGAGGGGTTCCAGTTTGAACACACCTAGGGATCATAAGTAGCTGAGAGGCAGTATAAAATGGGACCTACCATTAATAAGTAGTTCTGTGTTGGTCCAACCCACAAGAGCTTGGAGTGTCAGGTGAGCATGAATGAAATTACAGACAGATGGCCCTGGTCTCTCCCATTCTCTGCCTGTGGTGGGTTACCAAGTTGAAGGTCTCATGAAGAGTGTTGAAGTCATTTGAACTTGTTTGAGATCACTCGAAATGCCTCAAAATGTGTTCAAACCAGTTCAATGATGCATGATGATGGTCGAGGTTAGTTGAATGAAGTTAGAATGGGGTAATGTGATGTTTGAAGGTGTGATGGTACTGTTTGAAGTCAATTGACCATGTTCGACAAAGTTCAAAGTTGTTTGAAATGTGTCAAAATAAGTTTGAAGATGTTTTTTGAGGTTCAATGATGTTTGATGTACTTTGTACTTGCTGTGCAAACCTGTAATGCATATTGCAAAAAGTATCTGATGATATTCCAGGTTGTAATCATGAGGTGGACCTATCAATGCACCCAAAGGTTATGAAAGGACCACCCTGGCTGAACTACAGCTGATATCCAGGATGAACTACTTACCTGGGTGCACAAAAACACAAATGATATTTATAATCCATTTCTGACAATGGATGGTAGGTTCCTCACCAACATAAAGCAATGGCCACCTAAATTATGGAACTTTGCCAGGTTTTGATCCTGCCATCAATACCCCTGTGGAGATCCTCCACACAATGCTTTTGGGTATTGTAGAATATCTATGGCACAGCTCGCATATCCCATGGACAGCTACCCAGAAACAAACTCATTCAGTTTGTTTATAATCAATGGAACAATCCAGGCTTTCCATTCATGCTAATTACATTATGCAATATGCTAACTCTCTGATTGGACAACAATTTAAAACTATTGCATAGGTCAATGTGTTGCACATCCATGACCTTGTAGATGAGATGCAGTTCCTTCTCATGAAAGCAGTCAGAGAACTTGTCTCTTTGTTGTGGGTGCCAGAAATACTGAATATGGAGGAATATCCATCACGTATTCAAGGATATTCTGAGAAAGCCTTATAAAGTCATAACAAAAGTGTAAAAAGCATAATAACTCCAATTCTGACAGACCACTTTATAATGCTAGATATACATAGAGTGGGTTTCCAGACTGACAACCCACTACAACATCTGTCAGACTTACAGAAGTGCTAAGGCTTTATAAATGATTATCTTTAGGAAAACCTGAGAATGAAAAACCACATTCCTTTCCTAGCCACTTCAGTACAACTCCACTCTATTTGAGGAACTAGTTTGTAATATTCTATTCAATTTATGGTCACTAATTTAACATTTAACACTCAAAATCTCACATCTCACATCTCACATCTCACATTGTCTCATATTTGTGTTGCCTCACACCATTAAAAGAACTTGTACCCTACTCATGAATGGGTTTTTGCATTTTGTTCAGCTCACAGGGTTGTGGCTGTGCATATTTGTTTCAAAGGTTGGGAAGCCTGCAATCAATGGAATCCCTTTAAGGCATGGCAAAGTCCCAGAATTCTTGCAAAATTCTGGTATTCAATTGTTTTTGATTATATTTTCAGATCATGGTGTATCAGTCTGTTTGATGCTTACAAACTTTAGCTGGTTATATTGGCATCCTTTTGATTTCCTGATGTCTTGTCTGTCTGAAGTGCTGTATGGTATTCATATTCACTAATGGTTTGTCTGCAGGCTGACATTGAAGTTGCTGCCACAAACATTCACCATGATCAATTCATCAAAAGTAACATCTAAACTCAAACTCCACCTTCTTGTATACTTATGTGCAGATATCCTTCATTTTGGACCTCTTGTCAGTGTCACAATGGAAACATTTGAGTGTTTTAATGCTATTTTTAGATACTGCTCTGTCCTTTTGAACCATCTTGCCCTAAGTCAAGACATTGCCTTCCAACTGGCTAGTCAGGAAGTGTTGAAACATCACCTCACAAGTGGTCTATCAGTATTTTGACATGCTACTGGTCAGTGGTTGTACCAGGTGGTACCATCTGTTTCCAGCTGGTACCACTCCAGAAAGTTTGCAAGTTGCCAAGTTGGCAAGCTATGTCAAATTTCATAACAAGTTCTTTATTAGTTTATGGCTGAAAAGTAGGACACATCTGGCAAGTTTGACCATTTCCTTTTTCAGGTTGAAAACAGCTAATGTCAGCTTTCACCAAACACAGACAACTATAACAAACAAAAGCAAATACTTGTCCAATGGCTCTATATGGGGGGTGAGCTTATATAGGCATCAAATTATGGCCTCTCAGCATTGCATTATGTAAGATTACCTCCTGTTTGGCTAATATTGATTCAAACAAAGCTGATTGTTCATAAGTGTGCCAAACAAGTCAAGATAATTATATAAACATATTCAGGAAGCTGTGAGTATGATGCATCGGATGACATCAAGAAAAAATTTCACACAAGCCATTTTTTCAGTATTTTGAAAATAACTTAAAAACAACGGTGCCAAACAATGTCAAATATTTATATTCTGAAAGCCCTGAAAAATCTGCATCCAATGATACCAAAGCCATGAACTTCCTAAAAAGGAAAGTCACATGACATGCCTAATATGGCTACTGTGAATGTCATGTGATAGCCAGTAGCCAGTTGGTTATATGTATGAATCACACAAACTTGTTCAACTTGCAAACTTGTGGCACTTTCTGCTGGTGCACCAGAGAAAAGGCTGGCAGTAGCCTGTGTTCTTGCTGATGAACAAGTCTACCAACATGTTTCGACCAGGTTAACATTCCCATGAACATCTTCAAATGATATTGAGACATTTTGAACTTCCTTGAACTTTTCTCAAATTTCTTCAAACTTTGTCAAACCTTGTCAAACCAATTTTGAACCACTTCAAGCACCCCCAGCCACCATATTCCTTATCATCAGACACCTGCACCATACTTCTGTACCTCTCAACATTGCATGACTGGCTTATCAGATGCAGGATGAGAATGAAAATCACTTTTAGGACACCATGAGGTACTCATTTGACATGGACTTGATCATTAACAATAAAACAGGTGTTTTTCCACATGATACATTTCTGTTCATCTCTTTTTTTTCATCATTTATCATTTACTTGGCAACTTTAGACCCATTTGTTCACTTATAACTCACCTCATGTAGGCCTCATGTTCCATTTCCTTTTTAGTCGTATGTTTTCAAAACCTATATAACTTTGTATTACCTACCTTTTCCAACAAGAAACTGTTTGCCTTACTTCTCTATCATCTGATTTAAGAGCTCTCACTCTTGAGTTCAAGTCTCTTGTCTTATCTTGAAGTTTTGTGAAATCATCATATTTGTGTCTTGAGCTTATTGAACTTAGTCCAGTCATTGTCACTTCCATATTAGTACACATCCTGCCTATCCTCATTGTTTGCATCCTCTCCCACATATGTATCTGACCCATTCTTCAAACATTACGAACTTTATTGATACCTTGAACTTTTTATCAAAACCTCAAACTTTCTTTGAACCTCAATCAAACATCCTCAAAATTCCTTGCTCTTACTTCATATAACCTTGGTTTACCTTGGTGAAGTTTAGAACCACCTCACTACCTTCCTCTAACCTGTGTTATACCACACAAAGCCTTTTGTAGGGTTTTGTGTGGGTTTCCTGGTCGAGTATTATCAGCATGCAATGAGGTCATCAATCCAGAATTGGGTGTAACCATCTTTGATACCATTTTTTGTCTGCTGATCCTGTACATTCTGGGTGACACCCAGACAGGCCAGTTTCACCTGGTACTTGACATCAGAGAGAATCATTTCAGCAGAGTGAGCTACACCAGGCTGAATGATTCTATTCAGTAAGTTCCAATAAAGCAGAAGACAAAGTGCTCACCTCAAAGAGACTATGAAATCCAATGTCAGATTCTTTAAGTATTTTTGGCCTGCCATCAAGGCATTTCCAGCACAGATGGTTTCCATTTCCACCAATGTAGCCACAAACATCACTCTGGGCAGGGTTATCCCCTGGGCCACAGTTCACATATATCTTGCTGTCCTGATGTTCCATGATGAATCTTTACAAGTTTCTTATGGGTTGACCTAACAAAAATTGTAATCTAGCTGTTAACTGTTTTTCCACTTCTACTCACTTGAGAACTGTCTTAATACCATGGAACTGCTCAGGAATACTTGTGACCAGTGATGCCAAAATGAAATGTGAATGAAATTCTTGTTGAAGATATTTTCATGGTAGGCTCTGGTGACTTATGTAGGTGCTCCAGTGTTTATTCCAGTTCTTTGATCAATTTCCAGATACATCATCACCAAAGATGTCTATCCAACTGGTGTATAGAGGATCACCTTCTGCTAATGCATGGTCAGGGTTAGGCATATGTCCTGGATGTCCAGATTCAATGGTTTGACCTGTGCATTATGAGCAGGCTTCACAATGCAAATCACTACACAGCTCACTGTTCCAGGTAGGAACTAGATTTAAGTCCATCAAATCCAGAAAGTTATCCTGCAAGTCAGACACCTTCACTAGAACTGGATCACTGTCAATGACATTGGCAACAAACTGGAGAGTATTTATCAACATCCTATATTAATTGCAATCATGAACAGCAAACATCACACCTTGTCATCAAAAGTAACAGCATACACCTCTGCAAAGATGTTTCTATTGGTGTCCTCCAGCTGTTGCACTGGAATAATAAAGTTACCATTTTTGAGGCATGCAAGCTCAGCTTTTTATGTTGTGCTGCCTACAACCAAAGCTAAGAAAGGGAGAAAAATATCCCCACTAGAATACTATGAAGATTTTTTTGAGTCAATGAAAACCTGATTGGGATACTGAAGTAATTGTCAATCCAAGTTTTTAGGTTTGGGGGAAGATTCTGCATGAGCCAGATTATGCATGTGATATTTGTGTGACATTGGTCTGGGGAATCAAAGAAGCTGGATTGTGAATCATGAAAACATGCTCAAGATCGAAATGCAGAACCTTCAGAGCATGCAATGTTGGTCCTGAGACAGACATCGGGTCTGAAGGGGAAATGAGACCATACCATGATAAGAGCACAGCTCACAACAGTTGGGTCTCCTACAGAGACCTGACACCCCAAACCAGAGCTGGGTAATAGAACCAGAGCAAAGTACGAAGAGGAAGAGAATTCAGAATGAAATACTTGTGATGTAGTTGGAATAAAAAATAAAAAACTAAATGGTGTGAGGGAGGGGGGAAGTTACAAGAGCAAAAAGGGGGATAAACAAATTGCTGATGAAATGCATAAGGGCAGAGTAAGGATGTGGAGGTTCAAGCAAGGCCCCAGGAAGGAGTAAAAGAGATGATGCTCAGGGGAGTACTATTGAGTGTAGGATTCAGACACTGCTGAGCCTGAGGACAATGTGGGTTGAATATAGGATAAACAACCTGAAGGAGCAAAGGCAACTGGAAGATAAGAGTCACAGCAGCAAGAACTTGGAGTAGTACAGGAGAGGGGGAGACTGCAGAGACAAGAAAGATAGGGCATGTGTTGAATATCAGAGATCATTCTGTGAAAAGAGGTCTGAAGGTTGTAAGGAGTGGGAGGGAGTGTGAATCAGGCAGTAATAGTAATAGTTGAGGGAGTTCTGGATATAGTACCAGTGTAAGAATTGCTGCTAACTTAATGTAATTGAGAAAGGAGAACTTTGATGGCCAGGGTTGTAACCTGTCAGTTGATGCCCATGGTCATGATTGTACCCTGATCCATGACTTAGAGGAACAGTGGAGTTGGTAACCCAATGTCGAGGTGAAGTCAGGTGTACAGTTCTACATGATATCAACCTGTGCAGAGAGATTGACAGGTGAATAATATATTACAGTGAGAAAAGCACTAGAGATGAGGCCTGCAGTTACTAAAATGGAAGATAATAATGGAATACTAAATCAACTTGAGGGCAGTACGACAGATAGTGAGTTGTGACATAGTTTGTGTACCATGGTCATAGAAGCTGTGCTTTGAGAGAGTCAATATTGAGTGTGGGCTCTGAGTCAGAATGGGGAGTTGTTAGTGCAAGACCATCCTGAATACCCACTAGTATACAAGTGACAAGTCCATGGACATGATGTGAGGAAGACCATAGTAGCCTAATACATTTGAATGCTTGACCCATTCAGGCCAGTCACAAGTGAAGAAATATATGGGCATCGAGAATGAAAACAAGGGGCATAACAATTGAAACCAAGTGCATAGAAAGGAATAGGTTGGTCAGCACCATAGGCAGGCCATGGTTCCTTGCCAGAGTCCAGGGTGTCCTTCAAATCCATTGGAACGTTTCTATGGATCTGACCAGAGGCTTATCCCCAAGTCAAAGAACCAGCAAACAAATAACTTCCCTTTATCTGACAAGAAAAGAGAATCCTTCTAGTAAATGAAGATGTCTGACTAGAATCACAAGATTCAGGGCAGAGGGTTAATTCAACAGCTCAATGTACAAGAGCATCAAGATGTGATCTGGATATGAGATGGACCCCACTAAATGAAGAATAAAATTGGAGACAGAATATGTGTGATATATCGAGAATGGAGGTTCACATAAGAGCAATGCATTGGGGTGGGCATCATGAATGAGCAAGTTCAAAGAGCAGTCAGTACTAAGATCTAAAATGTGAGGAAATAACATGAATTGGGACAACTTGAAAGCAATTTGAGATCAAAAGACTGAGATGGCCTGGAATTGAGAAGGAGAGCTATGTGACAACTTCTCAGAGAATGTGTCTGGAAGAAGGGGATAAGAAAGGCACTCCAAAGATAAGGCAACAAAAAGGGATTTTCTCTAAGATAGCAGCTGAAGAAGCAAACAATGAGCACACTGCGACAGGATACAGTAAGGCAGAGACAAAGACATTTGTGAGAGGTGGAGGGTGACAGCATATATGCCAGGCCAGCACTGGAGTGAAGAGATGAACAATCACTCAGCAATGATGATGGACAGCCACAGCCACACTATCATCACGGCCAAGTAGAGCTTTGGTAATATCTTCACATGGTGGAGATGGAAGATACAATTATCAGCATAAGAGGGGACCATTTGAAACATTTCACAAGAGAACACTGGCCTGTGCCAAGCAAGAAGAGTAGGGTCATTTAGTGATAATGGTAGAGACTCAGACACTATGACTCTGAAGTTGTAGTGAAATCTTGACAAGATATGAGTATGAACATGAGAGGAAAAAGAGTGATCACTCAAGCAGGCTGGAGATGAGGAATGGTGAACAGAAAGTTGAAGCAAACAGTTCCATGGTGTATGTGGTGGGGAGAAGACAGAGGTAGTATTTTAGGGAGGCTAGGCACCTTCAGTCCTGATTTTGAACATGACTGTTAGTCTGAGATGGGAAGTGAAGTGGGGGCATTATGTAGGATATCAGGAAAATGGAGCAGTGAATTTCAGAGAAGTGGAGATTTCAAAGACCATGCAGTGATCAGTTGCAATCAACTTGAGGAGCAAACATCATAGATATAATTTCACAAGAGGAAGATTCTTCTTAGCGATGCCATCACAAACACTGTAAGAGAGAGCAGGCTTTTAGCAAAGGAATAGCAAGTTGCAAGGAGGCAGTAAAACAGAGAGATGAGACAATTGTTGAGGGGAGAAGTCAAAGTCATTTCAACCTAGACATCTACATAGTGACAGGATATGCATAGTGACAGGATATGCATATGAGACAAAGTAAAGATGAGACAAAGTAAAGACTTTTGATGAGAGGTGGTAGGTGTCCAGGATGAAGAGATGGACAAAGGATCATCCACTGGTGAAGCATGATCTCAATGTCACATAAATGAGCTATGACAATAGAAAAAAGGGAAATGTGGCAGCAATTCCAGTAGGTTTAAGATTAAGGATGGTAAACAGTGGAGGGAAGTGAGCAACAACTTCATACCATGAGATGGCAGAGTGGTAAAATGCTGGGGAACTGCATCTGATAAGTGCCAGAGCAGCCATTGTAGGGGTATGAGAGCCATGACAATGTGCGAAGTGCAGAATGACTAACAGAGAGACCCTCCAAGCAACAACATCAACTGAGAGAGGGAGGTGGTAAGCTCTATAACAGGATTTAAGGACCCCATGAAGAGAATAGCTCCATGCTATAAGAGTACAAAAATGGGCGGTGTGAATACACCAAGTGCCAGGACAGTGTATTCGAGAGTCACAACAATGTGTGAAACAAGGACAGTCTAATGGAGGTGAGAACGGGGGCTTCCGATAGCATAAAGCAACAACATTGATGAAGGCTGAACAGGAGTTAAGACATTCATGGAGAGATTTGGCTGTCCCATGATGTGGAGCATTGGTTTTGAGGGAAGGGAGAAGAGTAAATGGTGATTCAGGCAAACCACAATTTCATGAGGGAGAGAAGAGCAATGACTCCTCGAAATGAAGCAGTGACTTCATGAGGAAGAGATGGAGCAATGGCCAAAAAAGCAGTGGCTGCATGAGAGAGATGGGGCAAGGCCTCTATGAGGAGAAGTAGCAACTTCAAGAGAGAGAGATGGAGCAAAACACCTCCATGAGAAAAAGCAATGGCCCATGAGAGTTGATGGAGCAATGACCACCTGAGGATAAGCAACAGCTTCGGGAGATGATAAAGTAACAACAATGGCTCTGACAAGAGTATAAGCTTCATAGATGAAGAAGAGTAATAGCTCCACTGGATGAACCATGAAACAGCGCCAGACCAGAGACAGAAGTTGCGCAATATGCAGGAAAAGCAATGAGTGTGAAAAAGAAGAAAAGAAAAGAAAAGAAAGAAAATCAATTTGTAGAAAGCAAAAATAGTATTGAGCAACAAAACAATTATCAGTCATAATAAGTATGGAGATGCATGGGAGAATGTGCTCATGAAAATAGAAGTCATGTGTTTTGGCCTTGCTGACACTGCCCGAGAAAAGCAAGGGCTGCAACACTGACAAAGGTGATTATGTGAAGAGCAAAGGACTTAAAGGATTTGATTTTTAGGAAATGGAGGTGGAATGAAGATAAAGATCAAGTTATCAAGTGGTGAGACTTGATATATGCACAATAAATGATATGAACATGTAAAATGAACTGATGGAGAAGTGTCAAAAAGGATGGTTGTCAGGAGAACGGTGTAGAGAGGCCCATAGAAGAGGAGTATGTGGGAGGAGAGTAACATGGCATGCTGAATGCTCGAGTTACAAATGAGATGTACCTAAACAAAAAGGATGAGATAGATGAGTGGCAGTGAGTACATACCAAGCACAACATGAGCAAATGTCATGTGAATATTTTCTAGAGTAGATTCATGAGGAGGATGAATGTGTTGTGACTACACATCTTGACTCTAAAGGTCGTGAAAAAGCCAACTTTATGCAACAACAAAGCAGAATGAGATGATGCTCATGTCTTAATAACTAGATAGTGATGTGACATGAGTTTGTAGATGAAGTGATAGAAAAAATGAGCCACTGGAAAAGTGGCCTGTGGAGTAGGAGGGAGAAAGGTGAAGAACGCATATTGCTCATGCTCATGCATGAGAGTTCTCTGGATGCGCTTACAAAGCCCAGACACAAAGTTTTTGGCCAAGCATGCAAGCTTGCATAGCCTACCATTGAGTCACCATCAATGTAATAGTGGCAGTCACCAGCATCATACATAGGGCTTAATGTGTGTCATTTGACATCCTTTTGCCACTTTTGCACATGATAAACCTCAGAAATAACCCCATATGGTGGAATTACTGGATAGCAATGGATATGATTGCATACTAAGGGATTGGCCCAGTCCTAGAATAACAGACCTGTAAGATTGGTGTGTCATAAAGACAATCATATCCCTCACCATAGCCACCAAAGTACATGGATCATTCATAGAATAAATGTTCCCTTTGGGGACTTGTACTGTGTGGTTGGTACACCAGATGACTTCCAAAGAGTGGTCTGTACTTTTCGAAGATGGTGTAAAGAGGGGACATTGCAAGCATCCAAAGAAATACATTCATGAGTGAGTTTGAAATTCACATTCTGGGAATGTAGAGGGGCACTGCTATATTAGGTAGTGTTTGTACATAGTTGTACTCAGAGGTTGCCAAGTATATAGCCAGTCCAGCTATATTTGGCAACCTGAGTCTTATGGTAGCCATGTACATGAGAAATACACATTAGTAGTATTCTTTTGCCTGTGGCTTTTAAGAAACACTTACACCCAGCAAGAATCTGCCAGGAAAAGAACCAATTAGGTCCTTTTAGTTACAGCACAACATGTCTTCTAGGTACATGGAACTTAGATCTATGGCTACTGGCAATGAAACTGCAAGGGCAATGCTTCTGCCACCCCAGATAACCATAGAACACCTAGTATACCTATTGAACTGGGGCAGAGCCAGGAAGGTTCTATATCATTTGAACAGCTGGAATGTGGTCATGCAAGGTCAAATGATTCAGAGATGACACAGTTGATTGCATTGTCAATGTGGCATTGTTACAGGGATGAGAACATTCCCACAGGGTTGAAGACATTGCCAGATGGCTTCACAACATCTTGTGTCTCAGAAATGGCACAAGGAAATGTGCCATTAACCACTTCCCAGAGGAAATGGACCAATGACAGTCCAGTTGTGTCACCACACTTAGAGGGTGGTTGGCAACCTGAAACTGAGAATTTTTCCCATGTATTCTGGCTGCATTATGGAGCAGCCAGATTGGTCATTTTGTGACACATGTGTGACACCACAATCCACACCATGCAAACTTGTAGTGCCTCACGAAGCCTCAGCAATGAAGCCCCACTGCTGCCACCTGCTAATTGTGGTCATAAAGTAGTTAATCCCACAACTGACCCTGCCAGGAAACCTGCAGAAAAGTGTCACTGGATGCCCGCAGAAGAAGAGTGCTTAATCTTGTTTCTTGTGTATAAGAAGTCTGAGGCTGGCGATGGTGGATCTTTCAAGCCAGTGACATGGACTGCTGCTGTCTAGGAGATGGCGAAGATCCCTCCTGTTAAGGGTCTTGCCAAGAATGCAACTGCATGTTCCTCAAAATATGGTCATGTATGTACTAATCTCTGCCAATCGCCACTCACTAAGCATTTGGCAGCTTTGTACTCAATACAATCTAGTTACCACTCTGAAAGGCCTTTCTGGGATAGGATGCAAGTATAACATGGAGTTGGGGATGAATATTGGTGTTGCAGAGCAGTGGTTGTGGAAGGAGTACACAACAGTGCATTCCATAATTAATTACTATTCAGAATCTGATGAAAATTGATAGAAACATCCCTCAAGTGTTGTATTCACACACAAGGGTTTCGTGCTCTATGATCTTATGACCCCACTCATGCCCAGCCTTGTGAAGGGCCATAGCATCTATCAACCTGGACAAGGAACTCACAGCACCACAAACATGATGCCCAGCACACTCCTTCAATATCCACCTGGTGATAATGCTCTTGGCATCGACGACCCCCTTGAGACACATGGAGATGGTATCCCTAGTGATGGATCTAATGGGGGGCATGCCTCTGATGGTGATCATGCCCCCCCACCACCATCATCAGCGTATCCATCTTCACCACCAATCTCTCCTCCTTTGCCCCTCAGCACTGATTCGGCAGGCACCCCTGACCCTCATTCTACCACATCCACTTCCCAAACAGGCATCTACATCATCTAAACATAAACAGTCCACACTTAGTGTGTCACTATTGATGAGCAGCAAAAAGCAGCACATGGCTGTAACTAGTGCTGTTGCATTGAACAGCATCAAGGAATCTCTTGATAGCTTCAACAGTATGATCGAGCACAGCCTCCTAATGCAGCTGTACCGCATGCATTCAGACACTTCACCTGAGCATTGGGCCAAAGCGATGGATCTTTTTCAAGAGCAGGAGTCTTATTTAAGTGACGATTGTATGGTTGCATTTATTGATCTGTTCAGAGTAGATTCTGTTGCTACAGATGCCTACATTGCACTGAAGTGCGATGGTCTGAGGAAGGCATGGGTTCAGAGGCAGATGAAAGACCTAGGGTTTCCTTTGATTTAGAAACTTTGGTAATGTTTCGACATTATCTTTGGAGACTGCTGACTGATTCCAAGTAAAGATCTAGTGATGGCATCAGACTGGCTGTCATCAAAGTCCAGTTTCACTGCTGGCTGTGCACTTGCCCCTGTGCCCAATGTCACATGATTACAGAGGTGGCAACCAGATCATTGTGAAGTGTATCCTCATATTGATCACCCACCTGTTTGGAGTCACATCTGCTGACTAAGCATAGTCAGTCTGGACAGGCCCAGAGCAAGTCTGGTATCCAGCATGTTCCTCACATGTGATAGACTCTCCCTCAGCAACCTAAGTTGGGTAGAGATGACCATTCAAATAGATCATCCTGCATGATCTATATTAGAGCAGTTAGGGCAGCAGTAAAGCCCTCTGATGAGCCCCTTTGCAAGGGCAAAACTGCCTAAGTCCCAGCTCTAAGGGTTCAAACCCCCTAGACCACAAAGGAATGTCTTGCTAATCTTGTTTCAATTGACTGTAGCCTTACATTGTATTTCTCTGTATTCCTCGTATGATGTACTGTACATGTATAGTATAGTACAATGCCATGTGTTACCTTTCAAATTTCCACACCTGTGACACCATGAGGACAATATCATCCAGTACATGCTAGTTTTCTCCCCTTGCCTCAAGGACCTGTTGATCTTGAATCCACATACATTCTGCAAGGTCATCCCTCCTCTTGTCAGCATCTTGCTTCTCAGCTTGCTTTGGTGGTCCCTCTGCCAGCTCTCCCTCTGTGCCTTCCTCACCTTGCAGATCTGATTCATCAAACAAAAACTCTTCAGCCTCTAACTCCTTGATACAATCCTCAATTTCACCAGGGTCATATTTCCAGATTACATTGTGTATCACTGCAAGTGCAGCAGGAAGATGTGCTTGTACTGCAGGTGTGAGATGATGATTGTGTTGCAGTATTTCAAACCAGTTCTTCAGGATACCAAACATCCTTTCAATTATATTTTGAGCTGATGCATGGCAAAGATTAAAGAGCTCCTGTGCATTGGTTGGGCTAATAATGAATAAGCATCATGGCAATATTTATAATGAAAGGCAACACACTGAAGATCAGCACAACCCCATTCTGCCAGATGATACCGCACACCTTGATATGGTCTAAGAAGTGCATCGGCAACTGGGAATCCTGCATCAGCAAGATAGAATTTATCTGACTGGAGCCTTAAATCAGTTACATGGGAATCAAAGAACATTGTTGAATTGCTAACTGATCCCTCCCAACCAGTGGAGAGATATGTGAAGTTGTGATCAAAATCACATCCAGCAAGACAGTTTGTAGTGGTAAGCCCTTTGCGATCACATGCCAAGGGTCACTCCTCTGCTGTACCAGAGCTAATAAAGTGACTTCCATCCAGACCACCAATGGCATTCTCAAAGTAGGGATGAAACTTGGGGTTGTCAACAATGTAGGGAGAAGGGGGATCTGTCCTCTGTGGCTGGTGGACAAAGTCAGTGTAGAAGGGTTTAGATGAGAAGATATAAAGCATCTTTAAAAAATATCTGATGCCAAGTAGGTATAGATGTGAATCTAGACAAGGATAACTTACTTTGATATTGTATAATTTGAACATTGAAATCTTTCACCAGCATGGCACACTGATATACCTGTGACAGATCTATACAAAAAAATGGCCAGCTGCTCCTCCAGAAGAATACCCCTAGAGTGTGATATTCCAATCTGTTGTAGGTAGGCAACCAAGAACCAAAACACTCCTTTGGATACACCTAGTTCACAGATACACCCTGGGTGACCTTCCAGAAGCTCAAGGACCCAAGAAAGTGCTGATGTATCATATGCTTCTTTATCATACAATGGAGCTGCAAATAGGATCAGAGCAACAATGATTGTATTCACAAATATGCCTAGAATTTGAATGAGTAGCCATCGTCTCTGAGTATGATCCATCATGATGATAAGATGAAGCATGTGTGACTATCAGTAATTGCCTATTTAAGTAGAGTGACAATATTTCAACTTCTGCCAAGTTTTGACATGGGAAAAACTATCAGTTTTGGGTTGCTGACCACCCTCTTATTGGGTGGCCACCAGTACTTTACACTCCCCCCCTGGGTCTGAGCAGACTCCACTCAGACACTAGGACTTCCTAGGACTCTGCTTGGACTTTTTAGAGTGGTGATGTTAGTGATGTTATATACCATTCTGACCAGATTTTTGAGCTGAGTTTGAAAATCTCCCCTGTATAGTGATGTGACTGGCTATATATAGAACATAGTGATGTTATATACCATTCTGACTGGATTTTTGAGCTGAGTTTGGAAATCACCCTTGCATAGGCTATATATAGAACAAAGTGATTTTATATACCATTCTGACTGGATTTTTGAGCTGAGTTTGGAAATCACCCTTGCATAGGCTATATATAGAACAAAGTGATTTTATATACCATTCTGACTGGATTTTTGAGCTGAGTTTGGAAATCACCCCTGTGTAATGATGTGACCTACCATATATGGAACATGGTGATGTTATATACCATTCTAACCAGATTTTTGTGCTGAGTTTGGAAATCACCCTTGTGTATCATGTGACCCAACATATACAGAACATAGTGATGGTGCATACTATTTTGACCAGATTTTGTAATCTGAGTTTAAAATCATCAATTTGATCAAGTAGTCAGGTGAGATATAGTGGCATCATCAAGATATTCCTTCTTTATTTTTGTCATCATAACAAGGACTTCAGATGATTAAGTGTAACATCATTGTGTGAAATATGGCATGATCAAGATGTCCCATCTGTAAGGGGAATGTTCAACAAACATCTACAAACCCCTATGAACATCTATGAACTCTCACAAACTCCCTCAAACTTTCCTCAAACTTCTTCAAGACCTCAAACTTCTTCAAAACCTCAAACTTCTTCAAAACCTCAAACTTCTTCAAAACCTTAAGCTTCGATCAAAACCTCGAAGTTTGATCAAGACCTTGAACTTCTTCACATGTGCTTGAAATGACCTTGACCTTGATCTTGAACAACTTCAAACCTCATCTGAACTCCTCAAACTCCTTTGAACTTCATTCAATCTCCTCAAACTTTGTTTGAACATCCTCAATCACCTTGAACATCCTTGAACATCTTTGAACGCCACTTGAACATCCTCAATACACCTTGCACGCATTTGTAGATCACTCCTCAGCTGACTATTCCCAATTATGGCCTGATGTGGACTGCAGCAGCGATTGATGGTGACCTCCCTGAATACTGTTCCAGGCTCACTTCCAGGTTCACCTCTGTCCACATGGGGCTCATAGTATTTTAGAACATCACACACTCTCATATATATAGTTTCACCCTTGCAACAGGTTCCTTAGAGTTTTCTCTTTGGTTTTCCCTTGCAAGGTATTCACTTTCATTTGTGATTACTTCTTTAATCTAAACTTTGGTTTTCCCTTGCAAGTATTGAGTTCTAAGGACTCTGATTGTAAGGTTGCCCTTACAGAAGAAAACTCTCACTTGGTGGACTTAGTGTTTTAAGGTCCAGTTTGGTCTGGTTTTTTGACCCCCAAGAGGGGCAACTGGGACTGCAACTGGTCCAAACTGACACCTAAGTTATGAGGACCACAACCAGACTGATGAGAACCAGTCCACATCAGTCCGGTTGCCCTCAGAAAACCAGTTGCCACTGCTTTTTACCAGCAAATTCTGTCTCTAACTAAAATTTACCATATATTTAAAAAAACTAAGTACATAGCACCCTGCAAGCAGGTGCTTGCAGTGGTGATAGGTTGATAATAGAAGATAAAAAAGAAAAGAAAAAAGAAAGAAAGAAAAAGCAAAAGAAAAACAATGGCCCCACCTTGCATTGTAGCATGAGTGGGGCATCATATGTAGTTCGTCGTCCCCCCCTGCTTGTTCGTTGGCCCCCCTCTTGTTTGCATTGTCATTCGTTGGCTCCCACCTCTTGTTCATGTTGTCATTGGCCACCCCTCCTGCTTGCATTGTTGTTTGTCAGCCCCCTCCTGCTTGCATTCC
>QLOK01042699.1:0-20657 GCA_003313805.1 Tricholoma flavovirens
TTGTTTATAGTCGTGTGATCATTTTCTGGCTAGACAAATATATTGTATATCCCAAACTGAAGCCGCGGCTTGGGGGCTCAGCTCGGGCTTTGTCGAGCTTGAGCTGAGCCCTGAGCCCCACAAGCCTGCTTCAAAGGCCCGGCTCGGCTCGGGCTTCTAGGGCTCGGCAGCCTGGGCTTCAGGGCTTTGAGCCGGGCCTTGCACATCACTAACAGTTATTGACAGTTGTTATATTGTTGGTAATGTTTGGTGAACTGAGAGAAGTAGTCTCTCAGTTCATTATTATAAGAAATCTCCCCTGCTTCTAGCAAACCTTGGCTATGCCTTGACCTTTCCATTCCCTGAATGAGTAGCCTCTAGTTGTTCCAGGGTCTTGCCCTTACAATAATAGTATATTGTAACTTTTCTGATGGTGCTGCAGAAGGAAATGATGTTAATATTTTCTCTTGATATGTTTTTACTGAGCTTAAATTGGTTTGTCTAGTCTTTTTAGCATTATCTGCTTGACTCTTTTTTACCACTTGTAAATGTAAAGCCTTATAATCTGGATTACTAGCTTGATTTTTCTTTACTACTTGTAAATGAGAAGTGTTGTAATCTGGATTATTAGCTTGATTTTTCTGTACAGCTTGCAAATTAGAAACCTTATAATCTGGATTACTGGCTTGACTTTTCTTTACTGCTTGCAAATTATAAGCTCTATAATCTGGATTACTAGCTTGATTTTTTTTACAGCTTGTAAATGTAAAACTCTTTTACCATTACTCAAATCATTATTAAGTATCTCAAATACAGATAAATATTCTTCACAACTATTGCAAGTATGACTGCCAAGTATATTCTGAATCTCTTGAAGTTTAATCTTGGAATGCATACTAATGTTATGACACTTTGCAATAATTTTGAGATCAGCTATTATCAATCTTAAAATCAATGTTGCTAATGGTATATTTCCAATAAGATGTGTTGAATGCAATCCACTAGCTTCTGATTTATTTAAATAACTCAGAAACTTGAACTTGTTTGTAATAACACAGTTTGCAGCAAATGGATAAAGCTCTTCTGCAGTGAACATTTTTGAAGTTCCACCTCCAACAATTTTAGCTCAAGATACTAACTCTATAACTATTTGAACATCTGGCCACTATCAGCATTTGCCAAGTTTATATACTCATTTGCAATATTGAGAATATCCCACAGATGTGTTATAATATAGTATTCAATACACTTAAATGCTGCAATATGATATGCAAGCAATATAAATGACATGTATACTGGACCTATTATAACTGGTAAAGTACCATTTATTTGTGTGATATATGTCATATAATCATGCTTTCTGAGTTGATTTCTCTTAAGCTGTAATTCAAGCTCATGACATCTGACAGATGTAAGATCTCTTTGTTGAATAATATCAAAGCATTTCAATAGTGCAAGAGAACTTCAAGTATAAAATTCCAATAACAGTGAGGACTTGACATAATTCCACCACCCACTGGACCTGGTATATTGCTCTGATATACATAAGTCGATGTCAGAACTTAGACATAGTTTTATCTCTGACTCTTTTTGGCAGCATGTCTCAAATATAGCTTGGCATTTATGCTCAGAGTGGAATTTTGGAAATTGCCAACTCAAATCTCATGAATGCATGCTAAAAAGCCTCAGATTGCTCGAGTTTTTCAAAACTCTGGAATTTTCATTCCCAAATGTGCTCAAAACTTGCAAACTTTTGTTCAAAATGCCACAAGGGCTTAAAAACCACAAACTTGCTTCGAAATGCCACAAAGGCTCTCACACCAACTATTGGTGGCAAAATATTGACCTTGATCAAAACATTTAGCCTGTAAAGTTATATTATCAGAATTGTTGAATCTATTTGACAAAATATCCAAAACCTTATAGTCAATATCAGAAGTAACTAGACAAGATATTAAATATATATTAGTGTATACTTAAATCAATTACAATTATTGACTTACCCTTTGAAGATAAAATAGGTCCAGAGTTGATGAAATGATATTGAATAAAAGGTGTATTAACTATAGATCAAGCATAGTATCAGCTCTTAATTCAATTAGATGAGCATGAAAAAGAAAAACATAGAAAAGAAATCCAAAAGAAAAAAAGCAGGATAAAAAAAGTAAAATATAAGTATTAGAGAAAGACAAAGATATACCTAAGGTTATCTATCCCCTTGCCAAACACCAAAAAAGAAAACCCAGTGACTAATAATCAACCTGGCCTTTACCAGAGTCTTGTGAAAACTTAAAAGCAAGTGACAGAAAGTCAAACTAAAGAGAAAAGCCAGTGACCAAGAGTCAAACTGGCTTAACTCTGCTTTAACCACTCAACATAGCTGATATAAACATATAACAAATAAAGTTGCAGATTTAACATTTCAGTACAGTTCAAACTGTTCTGAAACACCAAAAGATATAACAAATAAAGCTAATTTTATAATAAAAGCAAAACAAGTTTGAAAATAGGGTTGTTCATGGTAAGATAGTCGCCATTCATACTCGACTACGTCAGGTGATGTTACTTTTAATGTGACCATCACGTGCAAGCATGTCAAAAATGTGCATCCAGATGTGTCGAACGGCTCGAAGCAAAGTAAAACAGTATTAGTTGAGGAAAATAGTACTATTATATAGATATAGCATTTGGTTTATCAAAAGAAACAAGTAGGGCCTTTGGAATGACACGGTGCCCTTGGTATTTCTTGCATGCCCATGCAGCATCCTTTCCATTTACAAAATCAACAACATCTTGTGCTTGGATCCACAGTCCCAAGGATTGAAGATGCATGTGAATTGCTTGCACAAAGTCTTCGTCTTCAAGCATTGAAGTCTTCCATGTCCCATAGACATTTCGAGGCAAGTCTTCTCGATCAGCAATGAAGGCGCGTGTCCACTCCCGCAGAAGACGAGCATGATAAGGGCCACACTCGTGATCTTGCGCAGTCTCCAGTGATGCTGCAATCCATCGCCTGGTGTTATTTCCTGTGGTGTACTTCCATAAAAACCTTCGCATAGCCTCAATGCGGCTGTGTGTGAGCTCATCGAGACCATGATGATCGTAGCCTGCTCCCTTTTTGCGAGGTGGCTTCAGGATTTTCTTGATATCCCCAAATGCGGCTTCTGCTTCTGCAATAGTTGGCACAAACTGGTGGGTCCCAGTTTTTTCATAACGAAATTCCATGGCTTCGTCTTCTTGATCATCACTTGTAGATCCATCATCATTTATTGCAGCAGTTTTGGGGGCGTTCACTTCATTCTCGTTGCCACTGACACCGTAATCCATCATTATTGACGAATTTATCGTTGCCGCCGCGGCTGTGATGTCTCCATTGGAAGGTGACGACGTTGATGTGATGTTCTCACATGGTGACATCACCACAGCTGCGGAAATGGGTATGTCGCGTAACTTTTGTTCTGGATTGGGATTATGCGCCTCTGACCTCGCTTTTTTTGGTGAATGACGCATCAACGACTGGTAATTGACATGTCAATAAGTTAAATGAATGCACGTGTCGCATGATGGACCTACATTTTCCTTTTCCTCCTGATCATCCTGTTTTCTTTTCTTGGAGTTCCCAGTAGCCCAACCCTTTAGATTCTTTAGAAACTTCATTTTCTTCAAGCAAGGCATTGTGAGGAATATACTATGCTTTTCAGAGTCGGCTGGATTTGGGTGGTAGCTAAATATAGATGTGAAAAAGTTGTACTCCTCGCTTAATTGCCCGAAAATCAAAATTCCGGGCCCGAATAATTGATCCATTGTGTTTTTTCTACATTTCCTCGAGCCCGCAATTGACTTAATTCCATTCGTACTAAAGCCTTATGCATTTTTGGGGGGTTGTCACGCAAAGTAACGTTTCTATCACGTGACGTAGTCGAGTATGAATGGCGACTATCTTAGCCATTTTTGGGCCATTTTTGGCTCATTTTCAGCTTTATTTTTGGATCATTTTCGGGTGTTTGGCAGAAGAATGATCAGAATGGACCGAAAAATGATGTGAAAAATGATGTGAAAAATGGCTACTGTGAACACTCTGAAACACAAACATCCCAAAAAAAGAAATGAAGTAAAAATGCATTTTATCTACCTCTGGCAGTGCTCAGCAGATTCAAACTCCCTCTCAAAGGACTTGCTGATTTTTTTTTTTTCAAGTCCATAATTACTCCTCAACACTCACTAACTCATTGATGGGTTATTTACCAGTCTTTTTTCTTAAGTACAGAATAAATATATTAATTGATACTACATACTACAAAAATTACTACAAAAGAAAAACTAATACAAAGGGGGTGGGGTGGCAGCTTCACCCATCCAACAAGCACTTCACCCATTGTGAAGTGCTCATTGGAGATAGGGGGTGGTGAACACCCAATCCACCCTGTGAGAAAATGCTTGCAGCAGGTGTCAGGTGCTGTGTGCTCATCCCCCTGATCTCCTTGCCTCGTCCCATACGTGTTACCTCTCTTTCCCCTCTGCTCCTGTGTTATTCCTCTGCTCTGCTGGCTTCTCTCATCCTGTTCCCTCCTTGGCCCTTGCCCTCTCCGTTAGCCCATACACACCAGCCATCCTCCCTATGAGCAGCTGCTCATAGCAGAGGGGTCTGGTGCCATGGTTTCTCATGGTTCATATTCATGGGTGGGCTGTGTGTCATTCAGCTCCCTGTTCTCTGCTGAGCTGGGGTAGTCATCATCATAGTCAATAGTTAATATCTAAAACTTTGTTAGCAACAAAAAAATGAAATGAACAAAAAAATGAATTACCTACAGCCCAAGAGACATCACCAACGTCTCTTGGGCCCTTTGTGTTCCTCGTCATATGGCACCGTATCCACAACCTGCACCTTCATTCTTCTGTCCTTATCATCCCCATGTGCTGCCACCACCACCATTTTTGTCATGTCATGTCATTGGACATCATCATCTTTGCCTTGCCATCCCTTGTCCCTGCCCTGTTGCCCCTGTCATCAGATGTCACCCTATTTATGGTTGTCCTGATCCATCATCCACCCTACAAGCAGGTGCTTGTAGCGGTGCCGTCTTGGCGCATGCTGTCTCAAGGTAAATAACATAGATAAAACCTAGAAAAAGCAAATGAAAAGATTAGTTAGTTGGAAAGAAAGGAAAAGAACTTGACAAAAAAAACATTACCTAGGGCCCAAATGACCTGTCATTGTTTGGGCCTGATGTGGTTGGTTTGCAGCAGTTGGTGGTGTTTGTCAATGTGGGAGTGGGCATGGGAGTAGTGATGGCAGGTGGTGACAGAGTTGTGGTGGTGGTAGAGGTGTGAGGTAGGGCCATCATTGTTGATGGTGGTGATTGCAAAGGATTAGGCATCAGAGTGGGGTTTGAAAGAACCACAAAAATGGAACGTGAAAATGGAACTGAAAATGACCATTTTTGCAAAAGGGAGAGAAGGGTTCCATTTTTCAAAAATGATCATTTTTCAGTTCATTTTCATCTCATTCTGAACTCCATTTTTGAAAAATGAGAATAAAAATGAAATTGAAAATGAGCCGAAAATGGCCTGAAAATGGTTACTGTGAACAACCCTAATACACACTAACATTTCAGTACAGTTCAACAGTTCTGAAACACCAGTAAAGCAACACAAAAAATATAACAAATAAAGCTAATTCTATAACAAAAGCAAAACAAGTTTGAAAATACAACTCACTTATGGCCATTTTATATCCTGTTATAGCATCCAGAAAGGAGGAGGAGGAAAAAACCCATGAATTTGAGCCTAAAAGAGGGTCCAAGTATCCTAAAAGCCATAGCAAAAGCAACTGAAGTGACACAAGAGGCAGAGCAATATATTACCTTAGAGAATATGTTGAGAATAATGAGAGAAAAAGACACTTTTTCCCAAGGGAAAAATAAAAGGAACCATCAGTAAAAATATGTTGTTTTCCCACACTTTTCTCTTTGTTTATGCTCAGCAAATATAACTCATCCATTCCTAAGACAAAATCAGGTGAAAATGGAGGGGAAATATATCATTGTTTCCATGTTTTCTCTATTTTTGGGGAAAATAACATTTTTTCTCCTGATTTTCACAATATTTTCTCCTGGGGACAGATTAGTTATTTTTCCACAGAGACAAAAGTGGGAATGTATGGGAAAATAACATTTCCCCCCCCTAATTTCACAAGATTTTCTCCTGGAAACAGATTACTTATTTTTATGCAACAACCTAAAGGAGGAAAGTGTGGGAAAATAAGATATTTTTACTGATGGTTCCTTTTATTTTTCCCTAGTGAAAAAGTGTCTTTTTCTCTCACTATTCTCACACCATGATGAGTTCTTTTGTAGTGGTCAAAAACCCATACACCTGAATATCATGGCACTGATTTGTTTTGGTGCATTCAGGTTGACCCTGTAGAACTTCAAAATTAGCTTGGGGGCATTGAGGTTGTTTTCTGAAATCCACAAATTTTCTTTGTGGCCATATCCCTTCCACCTCACCAGGTACTGCAATCTCTTTGGCCTCAGCCAACTATCTATCACCTCCTGTACCTCATACCTCTCCTCTCCTCCTGTGATCTCGGGTGGTGGTGGTGATTTTGCATGTTGACCTTCAATCAGGTCAGATGGGGCAGGCATGAGTTTGAAGACATGAAATATGGGATGTATCTGCAACATTGAGGGTGGCAGTTTGAGTTGATAGGCATGCAATCCCACACATATTCTCTGAGGCAATATATTTCTCTGCCTCTTGTGTGATAGAGCAAGAGGGAGGCTCAGAAAGTGCATTGTAGTAATAGATGATGGTGGTTCAAGTTCAAGAGTGAAAGTTGTGACAGTCACACAAGTTTGGTTGATTTCAGTTAGATAAGATAAGATTGTCTGTATATGGAAATATAAGATTGAATATGCATCTTGATCAGAATTTCAAGTAGATTTCAGATCTGATATTTGTTAAGGCCAAATACAAATAAACAGATCAATATAAAGTATTTACAGACAAATTATTGAGCATATCATAAGAGGGAAAAGTCATGTGACTTGTGTAGCTGTTAAAGATTAAAACAGAGACCAATTTATAATTACAAAACCAAAAAATCATATGCACAGCCACAAAAAGACTTGGCTTTTTGTGAATATTTTGCAAATTACTCAAAAACAAAAGCACTTAGAAACATTCTGAAACAATATTTGGAATGCTCTCATATGAATCTATGATCTGGTAACTTTTCTGAAAAAGGAAAGTCACATGACTTTCTACAAAGGGAAATTTTTTAAATTAAAGATGATATATATACTATGGTGCCCAATGGGTCTGAATTCTCCCAGGGAGTCTGAATTTCAATTTTCTTATTTTATTGTCTTGCACTATCCCTCCAGAGTTTTATGGGATTTCATTGCATAGTACCCATGCATGTACATATGATTCTCCTAAGGAATACAAGATGTAGAAGCAGTCGAGAAATAGTAGCTGGAGTGATCAATCAGTGATTTTAATGCAAGTACTTTGCTCACAACTTCATACTTGATTCTGAGTGCTCAGAAAAAATTCTCAGGATACCTATACTAAACTGAAACACAGATGCATACCCACTTTGAGTTCCTGGTACAGTGTGCCTGTGCTTGGGAGGGGAGAAGAGATTTTGTCTCTTTTGTCACACTTTGTCACAATCAGATTTGTTCTCTGCTGCGTGCTGCCTCATCAACAGCCACATCACATGCAAAACCACAGCAACTACTTGAATTGAGGTATGTACAACTATGTAGCACTGTGAAACCAGCAGGATATGAATTTCAGCCATTTAAATGCTGAAATATGAATTTCCTAACTTAAATGGCTGAATTCATGATAGATGAATTTGGGATGAATTTTCATTTAACAAAAGAATGAAATGTAGGGGATGTTTTTAATCCAACAGGAAGGTATGAACTTCATATGGAAGACAGGATGTTTTTTCTATGTGATTTTCTGACATTTAGGGGATGTTTTTAATCTAAAAGGGGAGTATGAACTTCATCTGAAAGACAGAATGTCTCTGCATGTGATTTTCTGACATTTAAGGGATGTTAAAGGGTACAAATTTCATCCAAAAGACAGGATGTTTCTGTATGTGATTTTCTGACATTTAGGGGATGAGTGGGTGTTGACTTTTTTTACAACTCTAAAGGATGTTTCCCAAGTCAGCTTTTCATATTTTATGAGGCACCAATTTCACAACCATTTAAATGGTATGCTAGTAAGGCAGATATCGAGGGGTGACTAAGAAAAAATGGGTAAAGCTATGTAATGTACACCATCAAAAATAATAATCATTGAATGCCCAGAAGACAAGCAGAGGAACAAGGACCTAGTATCCACTCTTCAAGCTAAAAATAATAATAATTGAATGCCCAGAAGATAAGCAGAGGAACAAGGACCTAGTATCTGCTCTTCAAGCTCCCTGATGCTTGCTGGTTTTCACAACTATTTAAATGGCCTTCCCTGTGGACTCTCACCACTCATGACAGAACAGAAATTTATTTGTATCCATCTATGGCCTGTACTAGTAACTTACTTCGGTCAATAATGGACCACTTGCTATGATCCTTAATGCACCCAACTACACATTCTACCTGATTGAGATCAACAAATTCTGTTGGCCCCAAGTCTTCATAGTAATTGATCCCACCTCAATCAGTGGCTGGCTCCAAATTTTTGACTTGGTTGATGAACACATAGATGAAAGAATGGGCCTTAATCTTATGTATAGGAGAGTGAGGGATATCAACAATGATGAAATGGAGGATTTGCCCAAAGAAATCTTGCAGCTCAAACTCTGGTGCTCTACATGGCAGATGAGCAAATTTGTCAACAGCAAGTTGATACTGGAGTATGAGTAAGTCAATATGCATGAAATAGTTCAGTGGGGTTCTTACCCAGACAAATGACATATCTCGACTGTCAGATCTGAGTGGAACAATGTCATGAGCATGCATAGTATCACCACCCTCTAGCTAGCACACACAGCCATATTAGGCAAATCAAGTATTCCGGGGTACAAGCTCCCAAATGATTGACACAGGCTTGTTAAAGTGAGTGGGTAGGGTGGCAATGAGCTTCATCCTCAGAGGAGCAGAGATGGTTTCCACAGGTCCCTTGGGTGGAGTAAGAACATATAATGGATCTAGCTCACTATGATAAGTGAGTGGGTTCATCAACATAACTAAAGACTTACATGAAGGCAACTTGACATCTGTATCATGATGGATAGGAGGTAAGAGTCCAAGTTTCTCATGCAAGCCATAGAGGAGGGTTGTGTGCATCAACTGTGCACAGGAGGTAACATAATGTTTGCATAGGGAAACTGTTGGCTCCTGACATTACAGAGGATGACACCACAATAGTGCTCCAGCAGAAATGCCCAATAAGCCCAGACTGGACCCATAGCCCTGATGGTTGGCACAATGTGGAGCAGTGCATGGACAGTGATGGGACAACAAGCTACACACAGTGGATCATGTTGGTAGTCTAGACTGTTAAGCTATCAGATGGCATTCTGTGGGCAACAAGAAACACATATCATTCATACTTCTGTACCCAACTCTGGAAACCTCTCTCAAGGTCATTAACTTGATCTTGAGTGATTTTGAGTTTAAGGCAGATTGTGAGCAGTTGAACTAATTTCATGAAGTGTTTGTAGTACTGTGTCCACACAAATTGGCCTTTGAGGAGAGTGGGGGCAATGTATAAAGTCCAGATTGAATAGGTTTCAGCAATCATCTGGCCTTTCTCTGATGCTATATTTGGAACCCTAGAGCCAAACACTGCAGGGATAGTTTTTCCTGCATTTGTGGTGGCCTCTCCAATAGCCTCCCATACCGTTGGTGCCAACACATAGCCTTTGTCATGATGAGAAATATCTTTATACTTTCCTGTCCAGAAGAGAATCAGGTTAGGGATAAGATTTGTCCATATGAGATGCATGAAATCATAAGGGAAGGAGACTGGAAAAGAGAGGGAGCTTAAGGTGCTGAGCAGTGGCAAACCTTTGATGCTGTACTTGGTTGCAAGTCCTTCATAATCCACATTGGTTGAGGCATACTGGACTTCCTTTGCCTGCTCCATGAATGTCACATGATTCCATAATGGAAGTGCAGATGGGTCATATTGCTCCTGTGAGTCTGGGAAGCCATTGCGGCACAGAGGAACATAGTATGTCATCACTTGCAAGGATGGAATGTGTACTCCTGTGATTGTACACATGTGGCACAGAGAAATCACATTGTGGCCCTTCATGCACATAATCATCAAGACTGCAGGGATATCACCAAAGATGACGATCAGATATGCATGTAGGAGGAAGACAACCTTGGTGATCACATCAAAATCAGAAACACCAATCTCGAGCTGCAGGAGTTCCTGGACTAGAGGCCATAAAAGCAAATCGAAATTGCAGGGTTTCTTTGGTCCAGGGATGACTCCAATCAAAATGATGTTCCACTTTGAAAACCACTCTTTAGAAGGGAGGTTATAATTGAATAGAATGATTGGCCATGCAGTCTTGATATGGCATTTGAAGGGACCAAAACCATCTGTGGATAACCCAAGTGCAATGTCATGAGGATCAGAAAAAACATATGTTGGGAGCTCTTCATTGCCGATCATGATGAACATCTCCCAGAGTGAATGGTAATGAGTGCCATCAAAAATATCAGTGATAATACTCAACCAGGAAACCCAAACAAAACACCTAAAAAGGGCTTCATATGGTATAACACAGGTTAGAGGAAGGTAGTGAGGTGATACTGAATATAGAGATCTAGGGGGGTTAATAGCAAGGGATATTGAAGAGAGTTTGAGGAAATATTGAGGGTTCAATGAAATATTGAGGATGCAATAAAAGTTTGATTGATCAGAGAGACAATGGAGATGTAATGAGGGAGGTAAAAGTGGGGCGAATACAATAATATCAAGGTAGAGATGAGGATCAGGAGGCTTGATATAGAGGTGCGATGATGTATTGAGGAAGATCACAACATTTCGCAAAACTTTGAACTAAGATGGAATACTTGGACTCAAGTGTATGATCACTTGAATCAGACTACTGGGACGATAACACGAATGATATTCTGTTGAAAAAGTACCTAATACAATGTTTATATGACATATGAAAGATAGTACTAAAAAGGAAATTGACATGAGGCCTACATGAGGCAGGATGAGAATGGTAATATGGGGCTAAATAGGATGGGTAGATGATGAAATGATGTGAATGTGAGACAAATGAAAGGGTATCATGTGGTCCATACGTGTGTTCCCTTTGAGGAGTCCGAAATACTTTGAAAATCGTCTCATGTCCTTCAAAATGTGATCCTGTCTATTGTTCTTCATGTGATAAGCTTGTCATATGATGTCACAAGGTGCAGGGGTGTGGTATGAATGTCCAATAATAATGAATACAGTTGCCAAAGTGCACGAAGTATCTCAAAGTTTGATCGAACTTGTTTGAAGTCAATGGAGGTCGATTGTGATGATTGAGGAGGATTCAAAGACGTTTGTAGGGCTCGTAAATTGATTGAGATGTATATCTGGACTTGTACCAAAACATTGCAAAGTTGTCTGAAGAAGGTCAATGAAGATTGAGCTCAATCAAAGAGTTCAAGAATTATCGAGGGTTCAATATTGTTGTTCACAGTTGAGTGAATGTTTGTCACATGATTGAAATTTATTGAATAAGGTTCGAAGGGGTCATACGAGGTATGGAGAAGTTCTGCTATTGCTCGAAGTTAGAACAAAGATGATTGAGGGGCTCTATATTGCATGATATTGCTCAAACATTTGATCAAAGAAGTTCAAGGTTGATCAAGGTTGATCAAGGTTGATCAGACTACTGTATATACCTGTTATCCACAATGCGAAAAGTACTGGTGTGTCTCCTGAGTACTACCTGTGATGTGGACATATCATCAGTTATTTTCATTGGGTCACCTTCATGTTTGGACTGGTACTGCATTTTCATTGCACAGGAAGAACTCGCAAGCATTACACAGAGATGAGGAATAATGGGAAGATACTTGAAAATTGCCCATGGTGTCATTCTACTGGCTTTATAGCAGTGATAATGCTCGACCAGGAAACCCACAACAAAACCCTACAAAAGGCTTCATATGGTATAACTTGTGGGTAGAGGGCCAGCACTTCATGTGGCAGTACTCATCCTTTTTGGATATAAATATCATAAGCAATGTTCATATTTGTAAAAAAAAAGAAGTCAGGATGATCAGACTGGGAATTGAATCAAACTGGTTGGTTACAAAATACAGTTTGAATATGTACTTGGACCCACATCACAAATTCTATTGGGGGTAGAGGGCCAGCACTTCGTGTGGCAAATACAAGTCTTTTTGTAAGCTTATAATATCCTATGATCAGATAAATATCTATATATAAGCAACAGCCATAAGTCACATGACCAAACCAGCATCACTTGTGGATTTAGCATAAAAAATAGGTAAGGATAGCATATTAGATCTATGAATTGCATTCAGTTTTGATCAATGTCCTATTTTGGGAAATCTTTTGCCACAGACAATCCAAATTATGAATCAATGATTCAAACAAAAAAAGAACTATATTCTGGAATGATAAAGAATGAGTCTTAACTGAAGTTGAAGAGTCATAATCAGTTGTAACTACACATTTTCTGCTCAAATATTATATAGTAATGTCACAGCTAGGGTTAGGGTCCTAGTGCATTGCAAGTCACATGATATTTTTGGAAAGAAAATTTCAATATGTGTGTAGATCTAAATTTTAAACTGAGTAAAGTTTCATTAAGTGTCTTTGTATGCAGTACAACCAGCCTGAGTCACATGATCTATAATTTTTACAAAGTCACATCACATAGTCTACTGTGTAGACCCTTATTCCCACACTGAGTTCTTGACTATTTAGTTGTGTTTGTAAGAATTATAAATCATGTGACATGGGCTAGTTGTACTACACAGCCATATAATAAAACTCAACTCAGTTTAAAATTTAGGTCTAAGTACATATTAAAATTTGCTTTCTAAAAATTTGTCATACTTGTTATTTTACAATCCATATACAATCCCACCCTACCTTACCACATTATTACTTACCCTACTTGTATATTGCTCTACACTTGTGCATAAATAGCCAAAACTAATTGTTTTCCTTTACACTTGTACAATGCTCTATCTGTTGTTGTTCTTAAATGATCATCATTTTCACAAGTAGATCCTGTAGATATACCATCATGAAACCAGACATTGCCTTCTGGTGAAATAATCCTAGATGTACAGTGGCTCAAAAAACTGTCCCAATGATTGCTTGTTTCATAAAGATTGATATGGTGAGCAATGCTGACATAAGCATAATGTTGGAGTAAATCGGACAAAGTACTATTACATTAAGGCTTTCAGAATATTCAACTTTTATGTGATTTGGTGGAGAATCCATTGTTTAATAAGCAAAACAATTGGTCACTCATTGGGACAGTTTTTTGAGCAGTTGTTTTTTTCTAGTCAATTACTTCAATTGACCCCATTCTGCCTTGATACCTGCCCTAATACTGTTGGGGATACTTTTTATGAGATATTGGGAGAACTCTGGCTTAATTTTACCCTTTGTCACTATGACCTTTTGTTATCATTCAAGCATTCATTTTGATGACATCATGAATTTCCAGAATTGGCATTTCAGGTGTTTTCATAAATATTATAAGGGGTTTAGATGATTGAATTGAGCAAACTAGAATAGTACTTCAATATCATTATCTTGAAAGCAAGATTTTACTTGCTTATTTATATGCTTGCTGCTGTCACACTGCTAAAAATATCACCTGGTCTTCAGCATTGCCAAATTTTAAAAGTATTCTGTGTTTTTTTCTCAAAAAGCTTTGCAATACTGCCTAATATATATTCCCCCCTAACCCTTTGAAAGTGTTTTCATACTGGGCCATTCTATATCACAGCTATATTATGTGGTATAATCACAGAACACATACTCACAATTTGAATGGCTTGAGTAACTCAAAGGGAGATGGTCAGATATCTTAGAGTTGGCTGAGTACCCTTAACCAATTTATGTTTCATAGCTTGATAAATACTTTTAGAATTTTTAGAATTTTATTTCCTAAGCTATTGATGTGCATGGCTAATATGAGAACAATGCAACTACAAATATGCTATAACATGCATTTATCTCATGTGAAACTACATAGTTGAGGTCATGAACAGTTGGAAAGAAATGACCTTTGTAAGAAATAACAGTTTTGTAGAGAAGAAAGTGGAGAAATATGTTGAAATATTGAAATCAAAAGTGAATGTGCAGTGTTTATAGTGACATTATAACCTTAAACAGATATTCTGGCATACAGAATGGTGGAGTAAAGTATGATAGAATTCAAGTACTCTTCTAATATTTTGAATTGAATGCTATGAGCCTGCCATAAAGTCAATAAGAACGCCTGAAATGCCAATTCTGGAAATTCATGATGTCATCAAAATGAATGCTTGAATGATAACAAAAGGTCATAGTGACAAAGGGTAAAATTAAGCCAGAGTTCTCCCAATATCTCATAAAAAGTATCCCCAACAGTATTAGGGCAGGTATCAAGGCAGAATGGGGTCAATTGAAGTAATTGACTAGAAAAAACAACTGCTCAAAAAACTGTCCCAATGAGTGACCATTTTGTTTTGCTTATTAAACAATGGAATCTCCACCAAATCACATAAAAGTTGGATATTCTGAAAGCCTTAATGTAATAGTACTTTGTCCGATTTACTCCAACATTATACTTATGTCAGCATTGCTCACCAGATCAATCTTTACAAAACAAGCAATCATTGGGACAGTTTTTTGAGCCACTGTAAAATGATTTTCTCCATGATATACAATCCCCCTCAAATGTAACACAGTGTTTACATTGTCAGTCTTGAATCTAATCTTATGACTGGTTTTGATATTCGTATTTGGATATTCAAATACCATAATTTTGGAATATCTGTATAAATAGACTTGCTTGATAACAGAGCTTTATTCTTAGCAATTAAAGTATATCCAAGATCATGATCAACTTCATCTTCTGCATAATCACATGTTGAACACATCAGTTGTGACTCAGAGATAACATTGTCAGATGACATCATTCTAAAAGCAAGTTCTCCAACACTTGCACTATTTGCTCCCACTGGAAATGCTTGTGGATCTCTCTCATGAAGTTGACCTCTCATGACATCTCTGATAACTTCTAGAGATGCATCTCCTTCTAATACTTTGCCAAATCCATAAGCTAGAATACCAAGATAAACATTATTGATATGGTTGAATTCTTTATACCATTTATCTGGATTCTGTACCCAAATATTATATAAAATTCCAAACAAAGCATCATATGAACAGCTGTGGTCTTTACTATCCCACTGAAGTCCAAGTGGAGCATTTATATCAGTGTTATTTGCACTAGAGTTCTTTCTCTTTTTCTAAGTAGACATAGTTGTCTTATCTTCATCCAAGACATGTTTACCAACTGTTACAGATACACTTCCTTTTGGCAGGTACAAATGAATTAGGAATTTTAACAACTATCTTTTGCTTTTGTTATCTTTGGCTGTCAACTCCCATGGACTATCAGTTACAACTGGAAGCAAGTTCATTGGATCATTGGCAGACCACTTCAATTGTTCATCAATTTGTTCAGGTACATAGTCTGTTCCTTTCCACTTTTGATAACTTCTAATCAAGTTGTTACAAAGAAGACCTTGTATATGGTTGGGTAGTTTTCCTTCATATCTTAGCTTGGTAATATCATCAAGTATCTCATGTTCATGAAACTCTTGTCTCAAATAACCAGAACTGTTGAGCATTGATCAGTGGAGCCAAATATGGCAACTCCAACACTATACTTAGCGCAACCGAACAAGGACAAACGTGGCAGAGTGCACTGCTGTAAATAGATACTGCCTCTCGATTAGTTGTTTAATTTACAACGGGCAATGACCCGAAGTAGTATATATATTCTTGTACATAGTACTTTACAAAAATAACCAACTTAGTTCACTCATTCTTTCAAGTCCTCTACTTCTCAACAGGTTATGGGCCCTGGCCTTAACTGAAATTTCTTGTACATGCTGAACTTGAACTTTTAACACCCTGGATCAATCAGTAACCATGACTGAAACATCAACACACACAAACATCTACCATATTGAACCATTGACAGGTGCTGAGAATTACGCCATATGGAAGATCAAAATGATGGACATCTTGACAGGACAAGATCTGTGGGAGTATATCGAAGGATTGATCACTCAGCCATCAGACATGGCAGGGAAAGTGGCATGGAAAAAGAAGGATAGGATGGCACTATCTACGATCCGATTGAGGGTAGCTGACAAGATGTTGGTATACGTCACGAGTTCGATGATGGTGAAAGAAGCGTGGGACACACTGAAATTTTTACTTGAAGCTCAGGGAGTGCTGGGAATTGTTCAGGCTCAGCAGAAATTATTCCAATCACAATGTGAGGACAACACGCCGATCGAAGAGCATATTAGGACATTGCGCGGCTATCAGGAGGAGCTGCACAGTCTAGGACAGAAGATCGATGGGGAGGAAGAGGAATTCTGTATAATTTTGCTGACCTCACTACCCGAAAACTGGAATAACTATATTGCATCTATTGACACTACAGATCTAAAGGACGCCTCAAAGCTTATTGCATGCATCTTGGAACATGATTGACAGCTTAGCCTCAGAAACTCCAATGATATGGCCTTGGCAGGAAAGCATGGGAAGAAGAAGGTAAATCCCAACATCACCTGTTTTGGATGCGGAGAAAAGGGGCACATCAGTCAGCAGTGCAAGAAGAAGTCTAAATCGGGAAAGGGGAAATCGGGAGGAAAGCAGAAGGAGATGACAGAAGCCAATGCAGCGGCAGATGATGATGAATTTGCATTTTGTGGAGAGGACACAGCACTTGCTGTTTCACCAGATTCTTGGCTGGCTGACTCAGCATGCACTTCACACATAGCACGGGACCGTGACATTTTTATTGATTACACCCTGACACCAGGACATCTAATTTCCAGTTTTGGGAAAACCCCTGGATTAGGACAAGGGACTATACAGTTACAGACTACTGTGGAAGGGAAACACCCTGAAAAATGTGGTACATGCACCCATGGTGCCCTTTGGGTGTGGCCCTCCTTCCCGCTTTACTGAGCATTTTCAGGGCGGCAGTTTCCCTTTCCAACTTGCGTAGTATACCTGCTGTTGTATGTATGTACAGTAGCCACAGACTGCATTTGAGCCCTGTGTAATAAATTGTTGATTCAAAAAAAAAAAACAAAAAAAGAGATTCTCTGGGAACTTGCTGAATTGAACTTTTGTTTTGAGCTACTTGCTCTTGATTCACATGCCTTGAGAAAAGTCGACAATGATCGGTATAAGCTTGTTGGGGAATGCTTCCCTGGCTGTGCTTCTGGGATATCTTTACTCGTTGCTGATTTGGGAGCAGCAAATCATGGTCTGGCAAGTACAAATTGGGAAGAGAGAAGTCAATACCTGATGGCTCTGAAGAGGCTCATGATGACGTGGTGGAGGGGACATACCTTCAATCATATTGGTGGAGAAATAGAAATAAAACGCGAGAAAACAACGAGCTTGTAAATGGGGGCAATGCAAACTACCTTGTTGAAGCAAACAGACTTCGTCTTTTCCTCACAGCCACGACAAGCTCCCTCCAGCCTCATTGATTCCTCACTCTCGACAACCTCTTCTACATTGTCGATGTCTCAAATCTCCGAATGGTCAGTCGCGAATTTCGAGCTTTGATGAGATCTAATGCCTGCCTCCTGTGTGTAAGCAGCGTCCCGTCGTTATGGTGCTACAACAACGTTTCGCAAGTTGATGCAATGTGTGCTCCAGGGGTTCTTGCGGATGTCTTGAACGACTACCGTGCTGTACTCGGAGAAGCTGGGATTCAGGATCTTGCCTACATGTTCGGTTCATTTAAGCCTTCTGTTCTGGATGTACATCTAACGACATTTTTCAGCACCTCAAACCATTCATACCCCTCGAATCATACCCTCGTTAGGGGCTTTGACACCTCAGGCTTGCCTGCATTTGCAGTGCATATCCATTCCACTGACACTCCAAATGAAGCTTGGCTTTACAGTGTCAACCTTCAGCTATGCAGGCGGCGGAACGCAAAGCACAAATCCTACAAACACCTCACTCTCGTCAGCTATCCTTTCAAGTCGCTCGCCTCGAACTTTGTTCACGATGATTTCCATTCGGTAGGCCCTTTTCCATAACTATGTTCTCAGATGCTAATATCTGTCAGATTGTTTGATAGGGCTTTGATTTCGAGAATGAAATGTACTTCAATAGTTTACAGCAGTTTACACCTTGCTAAGCGATATAAGGATGTGTGGGCTTTCTGTTTCCTTCCTCACAAATTTTATTCATCATACCTACAAAGTGATGGTAATGAGGAAGAGGTGTGCTGCCCAATATACCCTGCAATGCAGCTGGTCGATTACAATCGACTCGAACAGATCAAGAATCGAAGAGTTCAGGGAATGATGCTGAAAGCCGATGCATGTGTTTGTTCTCCTCCTCCGAATTACGATGCCAATTCTACAGGCTATCAGCAGTGGAGTTCCTGATGACTGTTCGGAGGTAAGGTATTTGAAGAGTGGGCAAAGGACGGAATCTAGCATTTTTATCCTTCGTGAACTCTTCAAACTTGTTGTGGACTCCCGGTCATCACGAGGCTCCAAAATCTCCAAAAGAAAAGATCGACTCACAAGCATCTCTGTTGCTCAATGATACTCGGAGAAGTACGTCCTTAATCTCTCTTTCTAGCTGGAGCACGCACTCAATGAATGAACGATCTTCAGCTAAAACCTTTCGCCACCGATTCACATCCTTTGCACTCGTGCGAAGCTCACACACACACCAATTAACATCCCATGTAACCATTGTTAACAAAGAAGGGGACCTCGAGCTCTATGCTGTACATCACGCGCCGAAGCAGGCTGTGTTGAGTGCTTGTCATGACCTCATCATCTCCGCGAGCGAGTCTTGCTGTGTCATCGAAGGTTTCCCAGAGTCATCACTGCTCTCCTCCAGTCGAATCCCCCACCCCTCGCAATCTCAATCAAGAGATACATCGCTCTTGCATCGAATGACACAACCTGATGTCAACTCGAAACCAGCGACTCCACCACAATTGTTTCAGAGGGAAGATGGGGACTGGTTCCTGGCACTGAGCTCTATGAGGACAATCATGACACTACATAATCGGAATGGTGTCTTCCTTATCATTGTTCTCTCTTGTACCCTCATTGATGTTTGCTTGCAACCTTAGATGTATACTGTACGTATTCTTCCATCAGTGTACTGACTTATTGTTTCTGTCTCGACACCTTCCTTCATTTGTTACAAGTTTTTGATGCTAGTAAGCCCTTTCATGGAGCCAGGCATTCTTCTCCTGGGTGAGACATTTGTCACCTGAAAGATCTGATTTCGTATCGATCTTTTCTACCCTAAGATTTTTTTCAGTGTTAGCCCTCGCAAATCAGGCAGCCCGTCAAGCATTATTGCCTCTAGTCTCATTAGCCCTTGCCGACATCTCGAGGCATTGCCCTTTGCAAATCCTTTTGGAATCCTCACAAGATATAGCACTGGGATGTGCACTCGGAACACCTCTTTATGTTTGTCATCTCGTGGTTTTGATGTTTGCTGGAGGTTGGAGATAGGTCGATGGATGACTTGCTACATTACCTGCCTGCATGCACCTTTTCGTGTGGAGCTGAGGGTGAGGAGAGGCATATGCGCTCATATGCCCAATCCAAAATCTCTGAATTAGCCATCTTCATCGATCTGGCTTTGCCTTCATCCATCAGCAATGTGTCTCAGACCTCACTTCTTTTGCCAGGTTTGGGGATGTCATAAATACAGTTGATATGCACATTGGTGTTATATTGGCACTGCCCATTGTGAATTGCTAGTGTATCGTGTCATAGGAGAATGGATGGATGACCAGGACGACTGGGTGCCCATCCGCTGGACGTTGATACTTGAGCTGAAATGCTGGTGGTACAGACTCTGCTACCTGTGATCACTGGACTTTGTACACCACTCCTGTAAGCCGTTAGGTTTGCAGCTCTCGCAGGTTGCTTGAGCACATACTGTGGTCGAACCTGGGTTGATTACATGATCTTATCGGTCACTATACCATCTGGCTAGAACTACATACTGTGGGCACCATGCCACATTATCCTCTGGAAGCAGGAGATGGACTGGCTTCCTGTCTTTCATTGGCAGTTTGAGTCATCAAAAATCAAAACTCCATGCGTTTCTGGTTTGTACCGTCACTTGAACTTGAGGATTTTAGGTCTAGTAAAACCCATCGGATAGAGGCATTCATACAAGGATGAAGTCATGGAAACCCGACAAGGGCAGAAGCAGCAGTGGTAGCAAACATCGGTGGACAACAAGAACAGTGAAGTAACATGGGACAGGGAGCAACAAAGGATCAACATGGAGGCGGGGATGCTGAGGACCTTGGCTGCCAACCACTGCCCCCACGAAGCCGACCCGCTTGCACCCACATCCAGACCCAAATATCCCCCCCTCCCACATCCACCATGAGTGTA
>QLOK01042704.1:0-30786 GCA_003313805.1 Tricholoma flavovirens
GAGAAATAGAGCAAGGTTGAGAATATGGAGGAGGCTCAGACATAGTTGGTTGAAGCAGATTGAGCCTGAACAGAAGACATGATGGAAGGATTTGACATTGAAGCCTGTCCTGCATCAGTCTATCAAAGACCAATATGAGTTTATGACCATCCTATATAAATAGACAAATAAAGCTTACAATAAGAAGCCTCAATACCAATGTATTACTTTGGGCAGTCCACTCAAGGTAATCCTTGTCAGTTACAGCTACAGTATATGGCCCTTCAATGGCCCACATGTCATCCTCATAAACAAAAATTGATTGATTACATACATTCTGAAAAGAAGTGAGAACCAACCAATTTTATTCTACATCACACTTATGAGACAGGATCGGATATTGTGTTGTGAGTTTCTGGAGAATTGGTGCAAGATGCCTTGTAACTTCATGCTTGAGGGACATGAAAGGAGTGGTTTGACTCGGAACACCATGATCTTTGTATGTAAATCAAAACCTTCTCCATGATGGGGCCATCTTGATCTTCGGTGGGGGTTGTATCAGCGAAGTTGAAAACATTACGGGGGCTTGCCATCTTAATGTCTACAAGATCATTCAGAGATATAAATAAATAAATAAAGTTATTGCTTACCTTCGTTGTTCATCACTTCAGTGGTCTCCATTCCAGGGGCATTATTCATCCCCCTGGGGGTTGCAGTGGGCTGCAGGAGGGTGATGGGGGCATCATTCACCATTCCCAGGGTTGCAACAGACAGGGGGAGGGTGGTGAGGCCGTCTCCCCATTTGAGTGGGTCCTCAGGCTGTGGGTGGGTGGTAGGGGCATCGTTGGCTGTTTGAGGGGTGTCCTTGGCTGATCTGAGGGGGGTGGGGGTGTTGATCACCACTCCCAGAGTGGCGTTGACCCCTCCATGGGGGCCAGAGGGCTGGGAGACAGGGAACAGCGTGTTGTTCGCTGTTCCGCTGGCTATGGTGGGTTTGGGGCAAGTGGGGATGGGGGTGGGGTCCTGCATCATCCATTTTCTAGAGTGAGGCCATTTGGGGGCTGGTTCATTGTCGCTGGAGTTGTTGTTGCTGCTGGGGCAAGTGGGGATGGGGGTGGGGTCCTGTGTCATCTGTTTTCTGGAATGGGGCCATTTGGGGGCCGGATCGTTGTTGCTGGAGTCATCGTTGTTGTTGCTGGAGTCATCATCATCATCATCACTGTTGTCAGTCTCATCTTCACTGCTGCTGCTGCTTTTGGTGGTCATTTCATCATCATCATCACTAGTTGTATCGTTCTTCACCTTGGGGGCTCATTGCATGCAGGTCATGGTTGGGAGGGTTGTGGGACTGGGATTGGGGGTGGTGGCTGTGCATAGGCGCCTTGGGGGGGTGATGGAGATGCTGCTGGCCTCAAGGCTGGCCTCTGTCCTGTAATACATAGATTAGTTGAATCTGAAAAAGTAAATGAGAATGAAAAAAACTTACCTGGTAAGATGCAAGGGGTCAGGGGCCCCCACATCCTCCAGCACACACATAGCTGATGTTTTTTTCCTGTGGTAGGTCGTGAGTGACTGACCCAGAGGGAGGGAGGGGCCTACCTGGAGGGGCCTTTTCCCCCTTTACCCTTTCCTTTCCCTTTCCTTTTTCTTTGCCCCTTCCCTTCGTCTTCACTTGGCTTGTTGGCCTTCTTTTTCTTGGTTTTGTCGGCTACCAGGTTGATGGTTGAGGCTTTATGTTTGCAGGTCACATGAGAGGTCGAGGATGCCAAGGGAGGGGGTGATCCAGCCCTGTGATGGCTGCTATGGGTGGTGGAGGCCAATGACCGTGTGTTTGCTGGCATTGTTGGGTTATGGTGGTGGATGGTTGTCATGTTGGTTGGATGTCAGTTGGATGTTGGTTGTTGCATGTATGATGTTGATGTGGCATGACCTTACACTGGGCTGTTAGTTATGGTAATAAATGTGACATATATAAATTACCTTGTAGTGTAATGGTCTGGAGTGTTGATGAATTAAATAATTGTGCTGGCTTCTGGGGGTTCGATTCTCTGTGGGGGTGAAATTTTGCAGCACATGACTAAAATGTTCAGCAGTCCTAATCGGTCCACACACAGACCATACAGACAAAAAACAGTCTGCATCCATGCAAAGATTAATTAGCACGGAACAGTCTTAGTAAATTCCACAGATCTGTGTGAAAAGTATCCAGATTCTGCATCATTCTGTGTGGATCCATGTGGATCTGCGTGGAATGGTGTCCTGGGATCAGTGGATTCCACAGAATTCTGCGGAAAACCAGGGGGAGAGTAATGTCACTCGCAACCTCATCTCGTTGACGGTTTTTATAGAGGACTGGAAACATAAAAAGGAATCCAATTTATTTATTCTACGAAATCATCACCAGTGGGTCACAAGGTACCCTGGGAGAAGACGGCGATGTACACTATCGTTGCCTTCACGGCACTCACAAAATTTGTACCATCAAGAAGACAATGAGAAGTAATCTAAGTTGTGCATTTCCCATCGCTTTTTTTTTTTGTTCGTGATGGATGTTTGAAAACCCCAGCGCTCATAAACAACCTGCGGGTCCATGTTAAGCCGATGCACCAACTCTATTGCATCCTGAAGGATCGCGATGAACCCCCAACGCCCGACGAAATCGCTATCGCATCTGGGAAACAGCGGTTAGATGGACGCGCGGAAGCCGAATACTTGAGGAAGCTTGAAAAATCTACCATCCGCATTTTGATGCTTGTCAAGAAACGGCTGCATCTTGCACGTATGCAAGCTGATACTGCTCTGGGCCGTTGAGCCATTAATTAGTCTAGATATTGATGTATTGATTTGCCAATTGGTCGACCGTCAACCGTACAACGGCCGTACCCGTACCCGTACCGTATCCGTCCTAGATCCAGTGAGCAGATATGACGGACGGGCACGGGTCAACCGTACCCGTCACCTGACCGTCATATGTACGGCCGTTACCCGTCAGACGGACGGTGCGCAGCCCTAGTATCAGGCCATTAAACTGTATAAATATCTATATACTGTTTAACTACTGTATATGTGGCTCTGGTGACAAGGGGGTATACATAAATGTAAACATATACAGTATAAACCATGTAAAACGGTTATATAGATAGAACGGTTGGAGCCTTACATCCAACTAACCAAAGTACTTTATACATATTATTTCTACATATGGTACAAGAGACGGCAGGAAATACAGGTTACATGTTGATAGCAATAACGATGGAAAAATGCCCAAATCGACAAGTCGATCCGCAAGCAGGAATATGAATAAGGAAAGACAGCCCCAGTGTAAAAAGTACGAACGTGACTAACGACTGTAGAGAAAAAGTTGGAGGAACGCAAATGTCAGAGAAAGTAAAAACGGGGCTTACAGATAAATACAATGGTCCAAGCGGGCTCGTTCACCAAAATAGCGGCCCGGGTCGCTCCCTCTCCATCCTCCTCGTCTTCATCTCCCACAGCCCATTTCGTCCCTTCACCAGCCCCTCAAATATACACCGCCCTCTCAAGTAATCCACTCTCTTCACACCACGCACCGCCTCTTCTTGATGTTCTCTAGTCCTGTCATGAAACGCCGCCGTCATCTTGCCTCTTAAAACATCGTCTATCTCCTCATTCCACCAGTGCTTCCCTGTGATCGGCAAGTCCAACTGTTGGAATATCTGCACGAGGACATCGTACACTGTCACGCCATTCGTATGGCTCTGCACAACGTCTATGTACCAGGGCAGTCGGGGGTGGTACAACCGTAATTCCGGTGCTGGTGGTGAGGTGGCGAGCTGTGCAAAGTCGAGGTCGTTGTGCCGCCGGAGGAGGTGAGGAAACTCGAGAGTGGAAGAAGGATGTAGAGGGTGTAGACGCAGATCGAAGAATATCGGCGGGACAGGCTTGTACGCGAGCAGGTCGCAAAGGCTGCGTTTTACCGGGTCGCTCCATTCTATTGGGAGGAAGAAGATGAAGATGAAAATCTTGATCTTAACAGAGACGAGGTCGGAAACAAACCTAATACATCAGACCGAGGCCTCCCCACCCGTGGCATATACGACGCCAGCCCTGCCCTAGGATCGTAGTCAGGCCTCCAGTCCCTCGGTCGTCTAGCGAGATTGCGTGCATTGTACTCCTCCGACTGCGGGTATCCACTCGAGCCCATCATATACCCCAAACGTGGTCCTCCTCCCAGGGACGTGGATCGTTGCATGGGATACCCAGTCGTCCCAGGATATTCATGCGACGTCGTGCGCTCCATCTGGAGGCTGGGATATGGATTTTGTTGTTGTTGCATCTGCACTGCGGGGTATTGTGGGTAGTACTGCTTTGGGTCGGGCGTAGGATGCCTGCTCTGTCGTCTACTCTTTTTTCGTGACGAGCTCCTTCGGGGAAGATGATTACCGGCCGCAGCCCCAGAAACACCTTCACCTCCACTAAACCACGGACTCGCAGTGATAGGCTGGCCAAGTGGTGAATCGTGCTCGAACGGAGTGTAGTATTCTTGTTGACCCTGCTGCACCCAGTTAGCGCCATTCGTGTTGGCGCTGGCAGGCGTTGGGGGGCCTAAAGAGCCTCCAGGCGTTGCAGGACCCCATGAGCCTGCCGGGGTCGGGGCAGTCCAGGTAGATAATGGCGACAAGGCCGGTGGGTATTGGCCATACGTCCACGATTGGGCGCTTGTTGGGGGTGGTTGGTGCTGGTGCTGCTGGTGCTGCTGTGTCACCCAAGTAGGGACTTGATAGTTACTTGTTGGCGTTACCCAGGAAGGCGGCGGTGGCATCCATCTATGAAAGAACAAAGCGGAAGTAAAATGAGTGGGTGCATCGTGCCAAGTGAGCCGAAACGATCGATCGGGCGCTTACTGTGAGTTTGGGTTCAATCTTGCACCTGTCAATGGATCGAAATCGTCGAATGGTGACGGCTGACCGCCTTGTGTTGCGCCCAGCGGAGGGGGGATAAATGGACCGCGCAAGAGGTTATCAGCCGCATCTGCTAGAGGTGGCATGTCGTCGTACATGTTTCTCCGTGCTGATCCGGAAGTAAATTTGCAAGTGACTCTCGAGAATTTACTTCGGCTAAAATGTCGGGAGATTAATTAAAAGGGAATAATAAGTGGATACATAGCAGGAGCATAACGCACCCTTTGGAGTGGGAGGGAATAAGCAGGATCCAAGTGACAGAATAGGCTAGTGATATTCCCGTCCCTTCGGTTGTTCGCAGGAATCCAAAACCGGTGCTGGAAGTTTTTTTTTTTTTTTTCTAGTCAGGTGCCAGTTGGTAAGGCACCGGCGTTGACCGATCCCCTGCTGCCAGTGAACCAAATGGCCATAATGGTTGTCGTAATCACTGGAATTCTCTCTTGGTCACCCCCTCGGAGCCTCGATCATACAAGCCGTCAAACGTCATGAGTGCCGCTGATCAGCGCTTTCAATTGTGCCAACACGACATGTCTCATAATACAGTGGTCCTACTACCACTAGCTGGAATCTTCCACAGCATCTCCTGTAGACGCCGCGGAAGTCTACGAAACTCGGGTGCTCTCCTAAATGGTGTGCGCTGAATAGGATATATGGTCCGATACAACCCCGGTCCTACTGTACGTGGATGATTCCCCCCCCCCCCAACTTCTAAGTAGGAAGAACCAAATGTCACGGTCTCTCAAATTGTACGTGATTCAAGTTTACGACAGAGAAACATTCCGCCTGCTTTGTTACTCTCGTTGTACTAGGACGTTCCGGTATGTGATACTAAACCTGGGCGAAGGGGGGTACTTTTCCCTCAGGCAATAGATTTATTCAACATCTGTACCAACGAAGTCTCGGATCTCAGTGGCTAGTTCCGGCATTCTCATTGCCCTTGACAATTATGGTACTGATCCCCATAGGATCCACCGATGAGTCTTTACCAAATTATGGTTTCTTCCGAGTACCAAGCATACCTGTCCAACGCGCATCCTAATAGTCAAGTTGACGTTCACGTGGGCAGGTCGTTTTTAGTCGTTTTTAGTCGATCTGTTGCCACTGTGCGTACTAAGTCTCATTGCTTCATCCTTTCCTGACACCGGTATAAGACAGACGTTCTCATAAATCTGTGAGTACGCCTACATCTTACAATGGTAGTGGCTCGCCTGGTCCACGCTACGTATACATTTCGTTCGTATAAGACGGACACTTTCGTGTAGTTATGGAGCCGTAGAAAAACTTCAATCTCTGATTACCGACTCTACTACTTGCACGGACAAGGGTACAATCGTCCAGTCGCTACACAACAGAACCTCTTCCATTAGCCATTATACACCAGTTGACGCCAATCTTAAAACAAATCCTTCACGATCTCCCGAACCTTCTCTAACACATTATGATCCCTATCCTCATGATCCCCCTCTCTCGCCTCAAGTACCAGCCCTACAAGTTCCCATAACGAATCCGGCAATTCCTGAAATATTCCAACAGGCGTCTCCAGCGCCCTAGTCTGCTTCGAGAAACCTTGCACGCTAACCTCCTTCAAGTTGTTTTCCTGAGACAGGATGAACATCCGATGGATAAGCTGAGAGGTCCTCGATTGTTGTACAACCCACGTATTCCACCACCGCTCTGACCGGGGTAACTTCAGCGTCATCCGGGCGAGAGCCAATATGCCAGCTGCATCCCGTTCAGAGACGTAAAGAACTCGACCTCGCGCATCGATAGCAACCGTTTCACCCTGCTTGGCACTGTCTGAGTATAACGTCAAGGACATTCCTTCATGCTCGACGGGGCTGTTTAACAGGACCGCCAGAAGTAGTGATTGGCGAGTCGGAGTGAAGGTGTGTGGAGATGGGTGAGGAGTGAGGAGTGCGCGAGAATGCCATGATACAAATGGGGACGAGATAATGGGGCTGTCCATCATATAGGAAGAAACGATGGGGTCTTTGAAGTATATGAGGGTGAGGGCTCCGAGGACGATGGCTAAGAGAAGAATACGCAGCATGTCTCCAACGTTTATGTAAGTTTACGCTGTTGCAGAAAGCTTAAAGTGATCCACGTTATCGATGACCAATGGGTCAGATGTCGAGTTCACATGCTACCAGGAGTAACCTGAGATTTCGCCAGGTGGAATGCACCGTCTTCGCAGAATCACAATAATTCTCTGCACGTGATTCCGTATGACTTCAAGTTGGACTTGAACTTCAAGTTGAATGCCAGCTTGCACACACCGACAAGCCAAGGTATCGGCCAAAGTCGTCAAAGGACTGGTTCAAGATAGCGTTTCGGGATGCACTGCAATCATGTGTTCTTCCAACCTCTTGCCAATCATCGATATCCATCATCAGTTCCCCACGGCGAGGTCCACCCTGTTTATGGAATGGTCTGACGGAGAAAGTCCTCAACCAACTCGGGAATTTGGCGAGAAATCCCTCCTTGAGAACTGAAGCTTCGAAGGCCTTCCATTTGTAGTCTTGCACGCACTGACAGGCCCCGTGCAAACTTTGGCACGTAAAAGTTTCCCAAAATACACCATCCGGCCGCGGTCCATCCTACCCCTAATGACGAAGTGCAGTACGGAACGGTGTCAAGTGCGGCATCTAGTATGCAATACATTGCCTAATTCCCAGTGGGTTATATAGGTGAACCGGTAACGGTAGCCTTCAGGTACATCCGGGCCTCCGGTCCGGGGGACAAATTGTTGCTCGATCCTATTTGCATCCGGTAATTCCTCCATTTCCAGAACTAAACCATTTCCCTCACATGCTTTCTGTGGGCCAGTTGATATGGGCATCGTTTCGGCCACTAATACGACTGTCCGTTTTCTTCTGCGCTTGCGCTATACGCTTTTCCTAACCATCCTCTTCGGTTTTAGTGTCCTCTGTGTCGCCTGTGGTTTTGTGATAACAAAGGCTGGTGACTTCCCTCCGATCGCTGCTAGGGGTGCTGGACAGATAATGCTAAATATTGCACTCCCATGCCTGATGTTTTCGAAGATAGTTCCAGCGTTCACTTCTGATAACATCGCAGCTCTAGGTAAACTTAACCCTCCGAATGCGTCCGAGTCATCGAATCCTCAATGCTGCTCCCGTTGTTTTAGGCCCCTTGGCGTTGGTTGCTGTTCTCTATGAAATACTGGGTATCATCATCGCGTGGGTCGTTAAACAAATTTTCTGGGTCCCCCATCGATTTAGGCATGGGATTCTGGTTGCTGGCGGCTGGGGAAATGTTGGCGACCTCCGTGAGCCGTATCTTCTCTCTCTCTCTACCCTATTCGCGCTTTCCTCATTGATTATTTAGCGACGTCTGTCATCATGGGAATCACAGGGGCTGCACCATTCAACGGAACTTCGGATCAGAATCTATCTGTTGCATATATTTCAGCGTTTATTTTAGTCTTTTTTGTGAGGAGATTGCCTTGTTCCTGATCGCCAATCTGATTGTCTTTTCTAGATCACCCTGTTCCCTGCTGGGGGTCATCGATGGATCGCGATGGATTATGTTGGACCTGACATTGAGCCGGAAGAAGTCAAAGGAGCGATTCGTGTCAAGCGGAGGACTGTTTTCTATGGATTATTTTCCCTCCTTCGTTCCTTGCACCCGTCTCATGAAGGCGATGGCATCGAAGTGATATCTGCCGAGGAATACAAATTTGAAGATGGCGATGCGTTCTCGAGGAGGGGGTGCCATAGCGTGGCTGGTGACAAACTCTCGACCGACACCGATCCAGTTATGCCCAGTGAAGGAGCGGTGTCGTGTGGCTCTACCCCTTCTCTTTTGGAGACTGGTTTCCAACATCAATCACCCATCACCTCCCCTGAACTATCTATCGTGGCTAGCAACACACATCCCATGGGGAGGACTCACCACCAATATCGTGAACATCTCCATCTCCCGTTCGTCCTTCCGACCCAAAACCTTCGTTCTGCCCCAGAAAATAGGGCGGATCCGCTAGCTCCCTCGGTTAGCCATCAAAGGCTGCGAACGACGAAAAAAATTATGAGTCTCGGATTAGCATTCCTGAATTCGCTCTTAAATCCTGGCACCATAGCCATCCTCTTCTCTTTGCCGATCGCCCTCGTTCCATCTCTCAAAGCCCTCTTTATTCAGGTTCCATCAGTGCACATGCCTTCCGCACCTGATGGTCTCCCACCGCTCGCCTTTTTCTTTGATACTACAACTTTTATAGGTGCAGCCTCTGTTCCACTTGGTCTGATATGTCTTGGCTCTGCCCTCGCGAGGTTGAATGTTCCCAGGGATCGGGAAGGATGGCGGACGCTCCCTATCGGGGCAATCACCGGAATAGCAGTCGGGAAAATGTTAATTATGCCTGTGCTTGGCGTGCTTCTTGTACAGGGCTTGGTAATGGGAGGCATTATCCCAAGGAAAGATAAAGTCTTGCAATTCGTTTGCATGTATGTGACCTTTTTTTTTTTTTTCTTTTCTTTTAACTGGAATTTTTCTGTTGTCATGTGGTTGTCCCTTAACACAGATTCTGCTCTTGTTTACCAACCGCGACTACCCAGGTACTTTATAACATGCTCCAACGATTATTGTAGTCGTTCACACTTGTTTTGTCAGGTATTCTTGACCCAAGTCTACAGCGGTACGGGAACTGCAGAACACCTTTCTGCATTCCTCATTCCGCAGTACTTGCTCATGCTTGTTTCGATGACGGGGCTCATTGCGTATACCTTGCAACTATTATTCTAAGGGATGGTCCTCTCCATTCAACAAACTCCGCGCGTCGTGTTATCGGAATGGCATGCCCGGCTCTCCGCCGGTAGATGAAGATCGTACGTATCGAATCATAAGTTAAATGTGGAACATGGTGGGAAGAACTTTGCAAAATCTCTAAAAACGCGTTTTTTTTTTTTTTCGACGAATAGATATTCAATCACGAAGCCGGCACGTTCCGAGACACGATGGGCATCACCGTGATGTTTGTAGCATGCATCTACGGATATCGCGCTATACCGCCTCTGTGTATGGATTGAAAATGAGTTACTTTCTTGTAATCTGTCAGGGATAGATATAGAGACTTCCGCGGTGGTATCGTTACTCTAGTCAATGTCAATGTTCTGATTGATCGAGGCGAAGTCGCTGAAAGCGTAAAGGCTCATCGATCATCCCTGGAATCCGGCCCGGGCTGTCCTCGGCAAACCTGTTGAAAAAAGATACAAGGCAAAGTTCAAACAATGGAGTCGGATGATTCAATGGATGGGCAATTTTTCGGCCTAGGTAGTAAGAATCGTACCCTCTATTGATCCTCTCCGTTAAGAAGGGAGAAATAACAGAGCTGTCCAATGGTCGTCAGTCACAGAATCATACTTAATGTCAGCCAGCTGAACTTCCGGGACAACTTCTTTACAGTTCGCCGATACATAAAGCATGACACCTGACATGGCCTGACAACTTGAATGTACAAACACAACAAATTCGACTGATGTCATCCTTCTGATGTAAGTTGTATGGACGGTGTACTGTACTTGTTCTTGGTGTAGTAATTTCATGCTGATTTTTGGAAGCCTGCCACCAGGACCTGGCTCAGTGGCTCCATACGATCATACCATGTTTCACTTTGTGGCCATTGCCTGGATGATAATAATATCGCTACTTGTCATTGTTATCAATATCATGCTGGCTTGACACTGGCAGTGATCAGTAGTATCTCACCATGTCATGGAAGTTCGATACCGAAATACGTCATAATTGAATCATACTACTTAAGCTCAAGGGCTCACCAATGTTTTCGGCCGGTTTCCCTCCACCCGGCAGTCACTGTGCTATCCCAGCTTGACCCCAGCCATGACCTCTTCCGGGGCCGACCCTAACTTCATTAACGTCTCCCCGGAGGCACCCCTGGCCTCACCGGTCAGTGATGGAGATACCCTTTTAGACAGCCCACGAGACTCCGAGTCTACATTAAGTGATACCATTACTGGCGCCGAACTTCCCGCTGTGATACCGTTGAGAAAAGAACACGAACCACGGACCCTGGTGCTTTGCTTTGATGGCACCGGTGATCAGTATGGGATCTCACTCTGTTCCGCAATGATAAATCTAACACTAGGAGTTATCCTACCTAAGGTTTGACATGGATGTAGGAGCTTGTTCGAATACTCATTGGCCAAGCCGGAATTTGCTGATATGCGTACTATGACATATACTAGAACTCCAATATTGTGGAGTTCTTCACTATGCTGAAGAAAGACGATCATGATAAGCAGATGGTTTATTATCAGGTACATTCGAAATGTAGTCTACTGGCTGAAACTTACCAGATTGTAGGCTGGGATCGGGACGTACACATCTCCGGCGTTCGCCACACCACTTACGGCAAAGATATCCAAGGTGCTCGATGAAGCCATCGCTTGGAATTTACAAGCACACATGATGGGTCGGGGCCTTCTAAGGCTGTATCTACTGTTTCGCTTATGCAGTGTCTAACTTGGAATTCGTCTAGACGGTTATGAATTCCTCATGCAGAACTGTATGCAGAACCTACATTCCTCTGCTGTCGGCTTGATAACACCCCCCTCTATAGACAAAGCTGGGGATCGTATTTGCATATTTGGATTTTCTCGAGGCGCATACACAGCCCGTGGGCTCGCGGGTATGATTCATAAGGTATATATGTTCACTGCCGTTACTATAGTATTGGACTAATGGTATGTCCAGGTCGGCCTTCTACCTACATGTAACCATCAGCAAGTTCCCTTCGCATATAAGATGTTTGCAAGTGTTGATCGGATTGGGTGGAAACAATCTGAGGCGTTCAAGAAGGCCTTCTCCGTCGATGTACCCATCGAATTTCTCGGCGTTTGGTGCGTCATCCGTACTCTATAATTCACGTCGTATTGTTAACACATACCAGGGATACTGTGAATTCGGTCGGTCTCATCTCACGGAGGCTCCCCTTCACGACCTCGAATGGCATTGTGCGCACCCTCAGGCATGCGGTGGCACTGGATGAGCGTCGTGCCAAATTCAAGGTGAATTTGTGGAACCGCCCACATAACCAGGGGACAACTCTTGGGATTGGAGAGGGATTGGAGTCAAAGGAGGACCATACAGAGCCGAGAAAAGTAGAGGGTCAGCCAAATAATATACTGAAGGTCATGGAGAAACAGTACTCGATAGAGTCCTGGTTAGGGACTGACGTTGAAGAGGTTTGTTTCCTTTCCCATCCTTAAGTGGAATATTAATGGGAACGGGTTTTAGGTCTGGTTTTCTGGGTGTCACTGCGGTGAGGTGGCATATTTTCGCTCCACCTAACTTATATTCAACTGTAAACAAATCCAGATGTTGGGGAGGCTCGGTGGAGAATGGCACACCGTACACCCTCGCGAAGATTTCCCTTCGGTGGATGATCAGGGAATGTTTTAAGGCCAATACCGGGATCATGTTTATATCTGACACTTTGCGCGTTGTCGGTTTGGACCCTAGATCTTTATACCCATCTGTCCAGAAGCGACCCGCGCCTCTTCCAGTCGTAAATGCTCTGATCCAACACATCCCCCCGACATATCATAAAAGCGAGTTCGAGCACTATGCTGATATTGACAATCTCGAAAAAATTCACAAGACAGAGGAGGAGCACGAGCTCCACGATGCTCTGGCACCAATGTACGACCAGCTTTCTATCGCTTGGCCCTGGTGGTTGCTGGAGCTCCCTCCCATTAAGCAGCACTACCAGAAGAACGACGGTAAATGGGGGGCATATTATGGTTCGAATCTTGGGCACGGCAGATTTATTCCATGGCAAACGAAGAAGGTTATAAAGGTCCACAGAAGCGTCAAAATGAGAATGCAGGCCCAGTATGCGAATGGTGATAAGTACAACCCGAAGGCTTCGTTTGAGAGGGCATTAGGGTGTGGCAATATTGAATGGGTTGATTAGAGACCGTGTAGGCATTAACTTGTGTCGCCAAGTCCGATATCCGGAGAGCTCGCCGCGTGTATTATACGGTGTATATGATTTTTTGGATTGACGCCCACCAATCCCGTTTGATATAGTTTGATCCCGGTGGTACTGCCAAGTCGTCTGAACAAGCCAATATTTGAGGTTGAGATTATAGAAGTAGCCAGGCTGTCGTGACAAAGCCTCACAAGTCATTGTGTGCTGCAGCCAAAACCAAGCGTTATCCTCGGGTATTGAAATCAGGGTCTAATAATGGTCACACTAGCATGGGATTTTCTTGGATGACAAGCAATTACAGGGCATCTAAGTACGAACTAAGCTGTGGCCAAGAATAAAGTATGTATTATGTACACCTACAAGCCAGACTTGATTGCATTATTTCTGCCGATGATCGAGGAAGAACATTCGACTCTGTTTTCTCTGTGATTTGACGGGAAGTGGGACGCCATCATGCGAAACATGGCTTGGCGGATCTGGCGGTGAGATTAGGGGGTAGTCGTATTCTGGTGGTTGCAAAACATCTGGAATCCCATCTTGCTTTTCAACTTTATTATGGGTGGAGGAAGAGCCGGGATCGCCAGGAGAAGTCTCAGTCTCCATTACAAAAAGGTGCGCAAGAGGGTGCTGAGACCGGAAAGCGTTCATACGATTCCGCGACGACCCAGTTGAGGATGACGAAAGCCCGGTCTTCTGTCTCTGCATACTGGCCTGGGCAGGAGGTAACCGTCTTAGAGAGTCCCGGAATACGATTTTACGGCGCATATCGCGTACTTCTGCGTGCAACTGTTGTATGTACGCGGCGCGTTGTAACTGATCGTCTGCGCTCCTTTTCATCTCCCGTTTCAATCCTTTGATCTCGTGAAGCAATTCGTCTACAACCGATGCGTCGGAATCAGTCGACGCAGAATTGGAGCTAGCAGAAGGCGCCAAAGGCTGAGAAGACAATTGCGGTGTCACCGTCTTGTCCATCTCATCGCCTTCCAAAATATCGTTGAGACCCCCCAAAATATCCCGAAACATCGTCACTGCTTTGCTTACAACCACACCAGAGTCCGTTTCCCGAGCCTCAGCCTGAAAAGCAGACACCTCGTGTCCGGTTGCTAGAATGACATGGGTATCAGTGGGACCAAGACTGTGTGGCGTATCGTGAATGAGATAAGAGTTCACTCTGTCCAGGTTTGCATTCATTGAGGAGCTGTTTCGTGAGAATTCGATCGGGGTGCTGTACTTCCGCATTCCATCATTTACGGCCTAGATGAGTAGATTGACGTCATTCACACCAAAATTCAACATAGATGGACTCACGTCGACGGCTGACGCACCGTTTGCGCCTTCCCCGTTTGCTACCCCATCCTTTCTCGCGACTGAAAAAGACGTCGGGGTTACAACAGGAGTAGCAGAATTCGACTTCGAGTTATCGACATTGGTCATCGGAATTTGGTATGCTCGGCCAAGGGGAGTGGTCGCCTTGGACTCCCTGGGTGTCTCTGTTGGAGACTCAGCTACTACAGGAAGAGATGGCGCGCAAAGAACATCCGCCGAATGAATTAATGTCCGCTCCGTGTCAGTCGATGATCCTCGAAGCATACTTGATGATTTAATTCCTGAAAGTGACCATTTTCCAACTCTCTCTCTAGTCTCGTATACGGCCAACGGACCTTTGGATTGATTAACAGAACAAGGGACAATCTCCTTAGAGCTCGACACAGTGCGCAACTCCGCGAGTCGTGTTGGGTCATTATTCACTAGTTGATCGGATACCGAAATAATATGATGGCCATCCGCCAGTGGCGTAGCTCCAGGATTCTGCACCGCAGCTGATAACCTTCCCGCTTTAGAAACACTTCCAGCAGAATCGAAGGTGATATTCTCTACTTCTGGAAGAAAAGGACTAGCAGTGCACCCATCAGATAGCGGCGAATGAGGGTGTTGGATTGCGAATGAGAGATAAGGAGGGCGAGAGTGAAGGCGTTCATGAATAGAGAAGCTTTGCGTCAGAATTGGACCCACAACTTCTCTTGCCCCTCGTAATATAGAACTCCCACTGGCAATCTGGCTATGACCTGCCGGGGGCGGGTGCTTCGAATAATCGCGCAATACTTGTGCTTCGTCCATAATCTCTCGTTTTATCTGAAGGGAAGGAGATACTAACGATTGCGAGACATCTTTGCCTCTGCGAGTGGATTGCAAGGATGAGAGACGGGTTGAATGCACTCCAAAACGTCCCAAGTCAAACTCCTCTACCGTGGGCACTCTAGTGCCAACGCCCCTGAAGAATTGAGCGACTTTGATCTTTATACGCTGGTCCAGTAAATCGCTTGTGTTCGTGGGAGTACTATCGCGATGGCTGGGTGCGGCGAGCGTGGGGATTTCCTTGAATGCGTCTCTTACCTCTGCGACCGTGCCTTCACGAAGAAAAGCAAGGCCTTTTATGAATTCTCCAAACGAGATCCCTTTCTGAAGCTCTTCCTTCGTAATACAAAACCCCTTGTGGCCCTTGAGTACAAACCGAGTCCAATCTGCTTGTAAACTATAGTTCAGTATAGCTTGGCGGAAAGGATTCCCAAAACGCACCGTTCTTAAGCACATCTCTCTCATACTCCTTCTCTCCAAATTCGTACCAAAAGTCAAGCAAGAATGTTGGGCGATTCACCAGCCAGCTTCTGTAGTATCGCGTGAGCGCACGATCGAACATTGTACTTCGCCACCCTCTGTCAATCCCTGTTGGACCTGGTGCATTCCTCGCGTCCGCCAGGAATTTGGTGCACAGCCGAGACACGTGTAAGACGTCGAACTTGTAGTCTTCCCACTCAGTGGTCCGCGATGGTGAAGTCATTATCAAACGAAGGGATTCCCACTGAAATTTCGCTATAAATAACAACGGAGTCCTGTATCCTCGTGGCAAGTTGGTAGTCTCCCCGTCGCGTCCAGTTATCGTAACCCATGGAGTAGACGGGTCACGGGCCGGGATCGAGAAGCCGTTTTGGAAAATATAAGAAATGATACGTTGTTCGTCCCAATCTTTCGGCTGACTGTAGTCTAGTTCAGCTGCATGGTTCCATGGTCCAAGGTGGGAGTTTACGAAGGGTTTGGTGGGGGAATCGAGTGTGGTGGTGTTAGGATCGGATTGACTGGTTCTGGCGCGCGTCGCGTCCTCTTTTATCGGTTTAATCAGAATGACTGGTTTGCCAAATGAAGTGATGCTGATAGTCCTTTCGTACGGAGTGGGGATTCGGAGCCTGAGTCTGGGACCTTCCGCTTTGGGCATGTAGTCGGTAGATTTGTTCCCCAAGTTCTAAAATCTGAGTGAAAATCAGGTGGCGTGAGTTTATAAGCGGAAGCAACCCTAGGGCTATGCAAAAGTATATCGAATAGCAGGGACGCGGCAGTGTCAAGACGTGTGCGCGGGTCCCGGGAAGGCACTAACAAAACCAAGTTAAACCGCAAATGATGATGAAGTCAGGGCCCTCATCAGCTGACAGAAACAAATACCATCAATCATCGCTCAGGGCAACTGCAGTAGGTCTATCATGATAATCAGTAGCCTCTACGTCCTGAAGAATGATTCTTACTACGATGTGTAAAGATTCTACTGTCACAACCATGGGACTAAGTTTCTCTCCAGCGGATATGTAAATTACAGAGGGTTTCGTCTAACCAATCAAAGTCCATTCGAATCGCTTCTGTCGAAATCTGCTAAAACGCTCTAACCAGCTTCCCTCCTGTCCAATGCACAGAACAGGGGTGGAAATATTACATAAAACACGGGAACGATATACTAGCCCAGAGTTCTCCATGAAACGTGACGTTCAATAACTTGAACTTGCAAATCTGGTCTTGTCGAACTTGCTGTATCATATGCTATTGCAATATTTGGACCAACAACCAGAACCACGGGCCTTCAAGTTGTGACAATTCTGTTATTTGGTCATTTCCATCGTAGGATCCTGTGAGATGATTCCACTCTATGGGCACTACTGGGCAATGGCAACCCGCCATGGAAGGTCCTCGATTATCAAATTTGATGTATTATCTCACGCGTTCCTTGGAGACGTCGTATATTAGACAGCATCATTCTATGAAACCTCGAAGGAAACCCAGGTTGTGGGATTCTATTCAGTACGAAGTGAAACGTGCATTTCGAACCTTATCGTGATCGGAGGGGATTCCCTCTCTGGCACCTCAAACTAGGCTCGTCGACTTCCGAGCCACCGAGGTATCGTTGAGATTTTGTTTCCGGATTTGGGGCGGCAGCGTGAGCAAAAGCAAACATGCTAAGAGATTTAAGACTCAGCCTATGGGCTTACTGAACACCAGTCAGAGATCATGCTAGATGGAGAAATAGTCGAGGGCTAAAGCTTCGATGGGACTTGTGCAGGCGCAAATTTCGGAAGTATTTTTGTCTTCATCCCACGTAGACTCTTCCGAATGTCCTACAATACCTGAGTGTGAGTGTGCGGAAAGATAGTTATATAAACCAGTTCCAAACCTTCGTCATTAATGCAGCTCCATTCCAGGCACCTGTATACAGCAAATTTTCAGCCACACTTAGATGCATCAGGTCGTAATCAGCGAAACCTCAAATGTCATAACGGACAATACGCACGTATGATCACGAGAATGCGCAAGGAGATGCTTCGAACCCAAGATAGCGACGGGGCTTTTGGACGCAATAACCTTTGCGAGATCCAGAGCCGCCTTGACAACTTCATCCCGACTGCCATCAACAACCTTCGACACCAATCCCAGTTTCTCAGCTTCCACTGCGGAAAATGTACACCCAGTGAACGTCAGCTCACGAACGAGAGAATCGTTGCCAGTAATCTTTGGAAGATAGGCTAGTGTCCCTATGTCTGGTGCGAGCCCGACGTCCACTTCCTACAAGCAATGTGAGAAAACACTATACTTTGGGTTCCGAGACAAGGTACGAACCTTGATGGTAAACGATGCATCAGAAGCAGCATAGCGGATATCGCACGCCGATATGAGGTCCACCCCGAGGCCGATCACTGCACCATGGAGAGCAGCAACGACGGGGAAAGGACATCGCCCAGGTGCTCCAATGGCATGTTGGAACTCAAGTAGGTGTTTACGCAGGGCGAGAAAGGCTCTGGCACTGTCCACCTCTGGGTCTTTGGTCGCCATCTCGCCGATGTTGTTTGCGGCCGCCACTTCAGAATGCATCGGTGACTGTTGAGGACTACTAGTGAAGAAGCACGACTCACAGTCTATACCGGCAGAAAACAATCTGGGGAGACTGGATGATAACACCACGGCTCTGATATCTGATGGATCGTCGGCAAGCGTGTCGAATAACTTCCCGTACTCTCTCCAGTATCTTCGGGACAGTGCGAGAACTTAGAACGCCTCTAACCATCCAGGAAAGAATGCACAGAGGCCACTCACTCCGACGAAAATGCATTGAGTGGCTTGCTGTGAGAAGCGGCTGACGTTTATCATGTTACCTGGTCTGTAGTGTACGTACCGCGAGAGTTCGACATGTAGGACATGTGGTGAGAATTCCGACACTTTCAACCACTTCCAACCAACAAAGCTTGAGGACATGTGTAGTAGCACCTGCCAGGTAGTAGACAGAGGGTCTCTCAAGGAGAAAGATGAGGCGGAAGCGAGACAGCAGTGCTATGGTGCACAACACCTAAACACCGCCACTTTCGAACAGCGGCCAAATTGGTCGCGGAAAAAATTTATTCCGAAACTCTTCTGAAAACGGCTCTGAGCGGCTCCGATGTGAACTTTCTAATACACTAAAAACGCCACTGATTTGATAGTATATTAGTTGGAGCTCGGAACAACGATCCAACTGGTAGTTTATAGAATTGAAAATCGCATCCTTGCATTCCACGAAAGACTATGAAAAAGTACAAGAAAGAAGCTGCAACCTGAGCGTGTGCTCGACGAGGACGGCTCCTTCAACAAGAATTACGTTCAGCATTCAATGAGCTGGACTTCGAAGGCATTCAGAATGACACACTGGCATATACCTCTCCAAATTCAGATGAAGAATGTGATTGGGATGGAACTGTCAATCATTACCTGTCTTCAGATAGTGACTCTGCATGGACTGATTCAGAGGCTGATGACAAGGATAACTCAGACTCTGAGGGGACAGAATACTCGGATTTGGAAGGAGATAGCCTGGTGGAAAGCTTGCAGAGGACACTGGAGGCAGAACTGGAGAGCCTGAGAAGGCCAACACCATATGAGGCCATCAAACGAGACCTCAGCACCAAGGATTGGAAAAAAGCGGAGCAGAACCGAGGGTTTGGTTACAGTGGGCATTCAGACCGGACAAAGCGGCGCCATGACAAAAAAGCACGCGACAAAGAAGAGGAGGATAAAAATCTGCGAAAATCGTGAGTAAAGTGCGGCCTTGCAAGGAGAACTCAGTTGTACTTACCTTGAGCCCATAGCAAGAGTGCCTCCTTGATGCGGTCGTACTTTCAGCCAACCCCCACTGCCCCTACACCCTCTACAGCTCCCCAACCATCTTCCATGTCCCATGGTTTGACGCAGACTGTAGATCTCGCAGCCATACCAACTGCATTGGTAGTTGTAAATCAATCCAGCGAGATATTCACGGGATACTTATCTGATGTCTCTGATGACAAATCCTGGCTCGCTATCACTGCCGGGAAAGAAGAGTCCGTCCGTAGTACTTTGCGCTACTTTGATAAGTAGATAACGCTTATCTACTTATGTAATCGTCCCGATATAGTAAGTGGCCAATCTGGCTGGCCAAAAAAAAAAACTCCGTCAGTTTTGAGTATTTCGAAAATCGCTCTAGTAGATTTAATCCTCTCATCAAATAGAGCATTTCTACTAGAGGAATAAGAAATTGGGTAAAATTTGAAAGTCCTATTTTGGTTGTTCGAAAGTGGCGGTGTTTAGGTGTTGTGCACCATAGGTGCCGTCAGGTACGTCACGGGACCGGCCCGAGGAATGAGGACATCTGTGGCTCGTCTACACCCCTATTTTGTTCACGCGAGTCTTGTGCGAGTCCCTGCGGAGTCCAGAGAATCAGATAATAGTCAATAAAGTATCAAGGGCATCAGCAAAAGTGTTGCTTCTCTACCTGGCCAGGTAAGTCCACTAAGGCATGACACGGGTGACCCCCGGGTTTTTTTTCCTCCACCCATACCCATATGGGTACGGGTGCAGGTTTATCGTGGGTTTGTGCAGTGTACTATGTTTTTTGTATATAATTACATTAAGTACATTTAATATATTATAAAACCCCTCTGCTCGCATTTGGAGCAAGGGAGGTGGCAAGGGGTCCCTGTAATCATGTACAAAGTGAGCAGAACCCCCTCCAATCATGTTTGGAGTGAGGGAGGGGGTGGTGGTGCATGTTGTTGCCAAGAATGGAACAAGAAACTCCCTGCTTGCATTTGGAGTGAGGGAGGGGGTGGTGCATGTTGTCACTACATCAGCAAACTCTGATTTTCCCACAGATGCTGATCAAAATCATAGCACAGCATAGATTCCCATAGATTCCCATAGAGTGCTACAGATGCTATGTGAACTGTGTAGCTCTGTGCAGCTCTGCACAGATCTCATGGGCTGTCCAGCTATGTACAGAACTGAGCTTTCTGTACAACATCATGTAGATATCTGTAGACACCACTATTTATATAATTCCCATCCAAGTCTAAGACCTCATGAAGACTGGAAATAATACTATTTATATAATTCCCAAGACCTCACGAAGACCAGAAATAATACTATTGCTCTCGATATACATAATACACCACAGAGAACTAGTGTCAAGCCACCCTTGTCATAGCAAGTATCAGCCAGTAAGTGCATAGAACAGTTCTTTATCAAAATATTTATCAAGCCAGAAGTGCACGCTATGCTCCAATGATGATTCCTTTGTAAGCCTAAGATCTGCTTTCTCTCCAAAAACTGGAGTAAGCTCAACTAGAGCTCTGAGCTGACTAAGGGAGATAACATCTCCTATAATACTTCCATCCTGATGAAGGGCGTGCTTCAGAATGAACATGTGTGATGCTGGATCTGGATAAGGTCCTTGCTGTGTCTTAGAGCTGGAGAGCTTTTGATTGTGCTGAGGGACAATGTCAAAGCACTGGACATATAACATGAAATTTTCCGTTTTGGGGATTTTGGATCTGCAACTTGGTCCAGACTTCAACAGCATCGAAGGGTAGAATAGTATGATCTCTGTGTAAATGGTGACCACTGACATGGACAATGTCTCCATTAATCAGATAGTCAGCAAGGGCACCAGGTAAATCAGGAATATTGAACTTTGCTGTGATTTGATCAATGGGCATTCTTCTGTAACTTGGGTCTTGGTTAAGATGAACTGCTGTTTTTGCATATAAAAGTGTTCAGAATAGGTGAAGAGCATGTGGGGGTAGGCCTTTCTGAAGCCTGACTGCAAGTGAAAAGTAATCTCCAGGATTGCATGCCCCAGATTGTGTGCCTGCTAATGAAACTGCTGAAAGAAGAGTGGTTGTGCTGGTGAGAGTGTCAAATGCTTCGGCTTCAGTCTCTTCAGGATCATACAGGCTATCATTTTTGTCATCAGATGCATTTTGTGACTCTCCCTCATCATGAGGACCACCATCAATCAACCAGAAGTTGATTGATGCCTCACGAACAGCTGTCACAAGATCAAATCATCGACATTTATCAGTGTGGTCAACGTAACAACATATCTGAGATTCATACTCTTGATTATTGGTTGATTTTGAGGGATGTTTGATTTCTGTTATATGGGTGCATTCTGTTGGATCCACTGACCACTGCATGGCAACCCCATTATCACAGAGGTTGGGAACTACACTTTGCATGAACTCCAGTTTGGGAATGTACCAGTTATTGATTACATTCTCTTCTTTCCTGTTCTTCCACCAGCTGAGATTATCACATCCTTGTGTTCATGAAACTCTGCAAGAGCATCTTGAATTTTGATACACATTTTGTCACTGATCTCTGGTGCTTGTGACAGGTAATGAAAATCTGTCAGTGCACAAACCGCGATGAGGAAGTGTTTTGGTACTGCTCCAGCAATAATTGGGATGATGTAGTGCTGGATATAATGATGTTCATGTCCAGTTACCTGCTTCAACTTTGAGATCCCTTCCTTGAAATGACAAAATCCAGTATGAGGATGCAGAACTGAAAATTGGAAATTAATCTCAGTGCCCCCAACCACACGGATACACCACTTGGCATCATGGTCCCAGAACATTTTATGCCAATGATGAAGTGGTTTGGGAGTGAGAAATTTTGATGGCTCTGCAAGTGCCCAATCACACCAGAATGGCTGATGAACACCATTGAGGCGAAATAACTTGGCTGCCATGACGTAGGCCTCCAAGTCCCATGGATCAACTCATTCTTCAAGTGCTTGCAGCTGAGCAAGTGTGGTTGACATGGTCCAGGGCTCATGTTGGAAAGCATCCCCAAAAATCTTACAGGAGGCCATGGTAACATACAATGTCTTTCCACTGACACCAGCCAACATTGCCAACTCAGGAGTGTCAACAACATATGAAGCCAGAGGTGTGAAAACATATTGAAGGCTCCCTAAAGCATCAGACATCATAATGCCAATGCGAGCAGCAATTTTCAGCAGTTCAAGAATAAAATCCAGGCACTCATGCAGCAGGCAATTTTCTAGAACACTGCATATTTTGCTGTCCATGTGGATAAACTTTGGAACAGGAAGTGAGAGAGAAGTAGATATGCATGATTTGATGCTTTCATATGAAAACTTATGTTGAGATTTGCCAGGCTGAGTAACAGAGGATGTGCCATATGCCCACCAGTGATTGCCGATAAGTTTGGCTTGTCTGATGATAGAACCACTCCAAGCAGTGTTGCCCCCTCTGGTAACTGAGCCTAAGCAAGTTAGTCAGGCACTAGACACATGCAATCAGACAGTACCTGCATTGACCATGCAGCATCTCCAGTTCACCATTCATTATAGATGTGTGTCACTTTGGCAGCTGTCTTGAAGATTAGCAGTGGGGTAAAATTAATATAGTCGGCAGTGAGAGGACTCTGGAAAAGTGCTTGCAAACAGTGGAGTGAATCCTGATAACAGAGGGAGATGTTCGCTTTTGTAGGATGCTTGGTTATCCATGGTTTGCACCTCCATTCTGGCCCTTTTGGAAGCAATTCTGCATGTGCACAAAGTTGTTGAGCTGTAGAAAATGATAACTGAAGGCCTTTAATCTGCAAACATTGACAATTAGCTATGACTCCCACATGTCTTGGATGTGGGACTCACCAGATGTAATGACAGAAACTTCATGATTGAAGCCATACTAAGGTCAGAAAAGAGCAGAAAAGAGGCCAATTCCCACTCAAATTTTGACACAAATGGGTAATAAGGGTTATCAATGCATTCAGATTGGTGAGTATCAGAATTGAACTTGTCCATGAATGTCATCCTGCTTCCAAAGCTCTGTGCTGCTCCATCATACTCTTCAATGAAACATGGATCCTTCTCCAAAGGCATACCAGCAAGATCAGCCTCATGAACATTGGGCTGCACCTCTATCATGTCAACATACATATCCACTTGAACATCGGCCACGTTCTTTCATCAGCAAAACAACTGCAGTTCATCTGCAATAGAGGTCATCTCCTCCTGGTAGCTATAGCAGGATCCAAGAGGTTGATTCAGATGAGCAAGAACAGACATCTGGTCTGGCCATTTGTGAGAACATCATGGGCAGTGTGGCATTGAAAGTGTGGGAACTTGTCAACAGTGTAACAAATGCTCACAACACAGCTGCGGCAATGTTAAGCTCACTGACATCAAAGGGGGTTCAAATATTTAATTATATATGACATGAGTGCTCCGCTTCCTTCTTCTGGTTTTCCAGTGACTTCTTTCCTTCTCCATGATCCGCAGCTTGTTCATCTTAATGGCATGCTCCTCTGGCAGTCGTTCCATCTCTACCATGGCTTCATCTATAGGTTCCTTGTACTTGGATGTCCTGATGATTTCTTCTAGATATTTGAGAAGCCCTTCATCATGTTCATTTTGCACTTTAGCTTTCATCTGTGCTATGGACTCGACTTCACCCTGTATTTGTATAAATATTAAAAGAAACCCAGTGTGCAATGAAGAGAGGTCAAACCTGTAGAATAAGAATCACTTGTGGTCTAGATCTATGCCCTGTCCCTTCAACCTCTGTGTAGTTGTCCTCATGGCCAGGGCATCATTCCATCTGCTGTTCTCCTGTCGTTTGGGTGGCAGTGGAGGCATCATTGTACTGCCTGGTGTAGAAGTAGAGCCTTGAGGAGGTGGGGGAGCTGTGATTGGCAGAGGAGGCTGAGATGTGGGGGTTGCATAAGAGACATGGTGGGGTTATAGGACCCAGTTGGCCCATACTGTGATGGCTGATTGCTAACAGGGGAATTAATAGAGGCATATGTAGATGGGGGAATGCCTGAGGGTCCGCTGGGATTGAATGTGTGGTAGGTAGGCTGAGAAACTGGAGCAGGGGGTTGCTGAACTGGGGCTATGGGCTGTGTTGGTGCACTGTAAGTTGAGTGGCCACCATAGGGAGCTGTGAGTACCTTGCAGGCTGTAGTAGTTGGAACAGATGGTCTGACAACAGGAGCAGGTGGGGAGGTGACTTTGAGGGTAGCAGCCATAAGCCACTTGCATTTTGCAGTGAAATCCATGCTGTTCGAACCTTTATAATCCACAGGAGTAAGAGTCAAGAATGAGATGGCCTCCTTGACAAGTCCCTGGGTTGTGAGGAGCTCTGCATACTCCAAGTACTGATCATACAAACTGGCCAAAAGAATGATTTCACCCCTGCATCTCCACTATTCTTCTGTGCAAGGTCTGCATCATTGTACTTTGTCACAGCCCTAAACACTGTCACCTTCTCAATGAAAGATTGCAGGGCATGGACATGTGCTGAATAATGCGACCCATCTGCATGAGACTCATCTGCTGCAAACACCTCCTCTTCTTCTGCCAACTGATTGATCCAGATATTCACCAACCTCTCCAGCTGTGCCACTGCTAAATATGTCAGGGTTGCATTCTTCCTAAAATTGCCTGCTGCACTCTTCACATGTGTATCATCAGATGAGTCTGCAACCATGAACTGGAACTCCAGACAGCACCCCAGCTGTTCTGCAAGGCCAGGGAACTCCTCTTGCCCTGCAAAGGTACACAACACAACAAAGATCTCCTGCCACTCTTGTAGGTCTGCATGCTGCATAATATCAGACAGATTGCTTGTCACGATTGATTGGAATAGGTGAAGGTAGGGCAAGGATGTTGTGTGCTGCCAGAAGTATGCTGCTTGTGTACACTGCAGCAGCTCTGGGCCCCCATGGACAGTGAGTTGTATGGCATCTGCAAAGTGATCTGAAGACAGACACAGGGACATGGTGGACTTGAAGTCACCAAGCACCAGTGCCTTGGTGACAAGCCTATCCGTATCTGACTCGTCAGTAGGATAGATATGGAACATTGCAGATTTGGTAGGCTCTGATGTGACAGATGACAGACTAGAACCTATTGTAGCTGCGACAGAGGAATCAAGACCATAATTCATGTGAGGGATGTGAATGCTGCCCTGAGAGGTGGTCCTGAAGAAGTCAGTGTTGGGGTTGAATTGGGGGGTACCAGGACCATCTTCACCAAATAGACTAGGCACAGTGGTCATCGACTTGCTGTTGGCCAGATGTATGCCATTGGTGGCATCTGAAGCAACACTCATGCTGACCTCGGATGGTATCTTCTTGTCATGTTCCTCATCACTGCTCACACTTTCATATGTGGCTTCCTGGTGCTTGGGCTGCACAAAAGACACAACCGGATCATGCATCTTTCCACCATCCATGCCAGCCTTGAGGTTTTCCACCACTTGTGTGACCTGGTGATAAGACCACCTCATGTTTAGTACTCAGAAAACACCCTATAGTTTCCACATTGTGCATAGGAACATCTATGAACAGTTCAATTGAACTTTGAACACATTCTTGAGCAATATAGAGTGATATCAAGCCATTCAAAGTCTTTGTACTTGACATCGAACATTTGCAGGAGCACACACATGTTGTTCGACCATCTACAACCATTGTTCGACAAATATCAATTGATCTCAAACAACTTTGAACAACCTTTGAACAAACTTTGAACTTACTTCATGCACCTCAGTGGGTGTTATCTCATCATTGGACACTCATACCACACCCCTGCACCTTGTGACATCATTTGACAAGCCTATCACATGGAGAACAATAGATAAGATTGTTATTTGAAGGACATGAGAAGTATTTTGAGATATTTCAAACTCCTCAAAGGGAACATGAGTATGTACCTTTTGATTTCACTTTGTTTACCTCCTTTTTGCATCAATTCATCATTTACCTGTGGTTATTAGCCCTTTTTGATTATTACAGCCCACCTCATGTTCAACACATGGACACTTTCTTTTTTAGGACTACTTTTCATATGTCATATATACTTTGTATTATGTACTGTTTCAGAGAGAATCCCATCGCATTATCGTCTCAGTAGTCTGATTCATGAGGCTGTACTCTTGAGTACAAGTCTTTCATTCTAGTTTGAAGTTTTGCGATATCATCACAATCTTCCATGATATTTTATCGAACGTCCATATTGAGCCCCTCATACCTCGCTGTTACCTTGAATTAATCATATTCCCCTCGCTTTTGGTCCTATTATCATCCTCTCATTGTCTCCCCTTCTGTCGATCCCATTTTTGTAGTCTGATCAAGCTCGATATTTGATTGAACACCACTTGTTATTCCTCGCATTCCCTCACTATTGATTCCCCCAACCTTGACCTAAGTCCTGAAGTTCAGTTCCACCTTGCTACCTTCCTCTAACCTGTGTTATACCATACAAAGCCTTTTGTAGGGTTTTGTTGTAGGTTTCCTGGTCAAGTACTATCACTGGTCCACAATCTCCACCTTAGAAAAGCCCAACAAGGTAACAAGCTCATCCCTCAAGTTAGCCTTGAACAGGCTCAGCAATGCCTTCAACCCTTCCACCATATCCTTACTGGTCCTCTCCTCTGCAAATGTCTTCAGTGCCTCCACACCCCCCTCAACAGCTTCCTGTAGCTTCATTGCATGCCGTATGAGGGCATGCTCAGTGATGACACTTTGCATATGCATGACACTACTCTGGTTCTTGCCCTGCACAGACAGCAGGTTTGACACTGTAACAAGCTTACTGCCAAAACCAAATGAGTTGTTTGCAGGGCAGCAGAGCCATTTTAGGGGCTGCTTCAGCGAGAAGGTACCACCTTGTGAAGATCCAGCAAACCTGGGACATCAAAGATGTCAGCACCATCCATGGGGGCATCTTTGGTACCTGTACTAGGCTCACTGGTGGACTGAATGGAGTGAATCCTGACAGTACCAAGGTGGTCATGAGCAGATCAGGGTTGCGGGGACACCAATTGACTTGGAAAGCCTAGTTGTCTGCAGAAGGGAGCTGGGATATCGTTCAATCTTGCTCGGAACCATTTGAAATCATTCAAAATGCGTTCAAACAAGTCTGGAGGCCTTCGTATTGCTGCATGAACCTATCATAAGGAATGCGAAAAGTACTTGACTATTCCCAGATACTCCCAGAGCTCCAATGGCAAGGTGGACCTATCAGTGTGGTTGTCTTTACCATGGGATAGCAAGAGATCAGCATCTTGCTTACACCACAAAAGGGACAGCACTCCTTTGTTGTGGCTGGTCAATATCTGTGTAGGGATTCAGATGACTGACCTGAAAGCAATAATCAGCAGTTTGGTATTTACCTTTTCTGGGGCACATGCATTATGAAGATCCCATACCATGATAATGGGGGAAGAGTCATCCTGCATAACAAGCAAGCCATCAGAAATTCAATGTACAAGGGGTAGATATTAAACCATACATTGTTGGGATGCCAAGCAATGTCACTCATGCCTCTTCTGCCTCCTACTGCAAGTCCCATCCCCATGCTTCCCTGTGCTGGCACCACCTCCATATGCCAGCACAACCACCTCCTGTTTCCCTTGCAAGTCACATACAATGGTGTGGCCAGTACTACTAGCACTGGCAAGTACATATTGGACTTGCTGATTCCATGCAACAGATGTGATTTCATCCAACTTCATGCTCCATGCACCAGGCATTGGGGTGTAAGGTTTACTGGGATCCTTGAGGTCCCAGATATAGACCTATATGCATAAATTAGTGGAGTTGAAGATTAAGCCATAAGCAAGTCGAAGAGTTTGGGAGGACATAGCTCTGCTTTTGGACTGGCCATGACTGTGGGAACCTTAACATTCAACGTTGTTTATCAACAAGTTGATCACTGATCCCCTGTTAGGGTTAGGGCTGGGTTAGGGTTAATCTGGAAAAATTTGATGTTGTTTATCGCAATCTCAGATAGGGATCAGCTTCAGGCTGAAGCCGATCCCTATCCCCCAACAAGGGACTGTATAAGTATGCACACCAGTATCATCTCACAATACGTGGTTCCATCTTAGATGAATCGCCAGGATCACCAGTTAGCAAGCCATCACTTAATACAATTTACCACTATATCTGACAATTCATAGCCCTTTGAGGAATGCCAGATTCCTGACATGGTATGGACAGCAGCTGCTGCTCAACATATCTTCCATGCCATTGAGGCCAAATGTCGCACCAATGCCACCATGCTGAAGCGTGCACTTGCACAGGATCAAGATGCAGTTTGCCAAGTTCAAAATGCTGAAGATAAACTAGCTCAAACAGATGTATGTATTGGAACGGCAAGGTGGGTTATCAAGTGATGTGGGTTTGGTGAGGTGATGAAGCCTCAATTTTGAAAAACACTACCACAGGTGATTCAGCATCAAAGTAAGTGTCACATTTATATCAAGCCTGAGGGCCATTTAATTTATTCTGCAGAGCAACATGTTGTCCTTGTTCCAGAAGGACACATGAGCATGATACTTGATTAGCTCCTATGTTTTCACTGCAAACTCTTCATTTCCCCATGGCCTTTTTCTGCAGATTCATTATTCATTTTCTGCACTATTCATATCGAAATTTTGTCTCATAAATGTACCACATACTGTATAGCTTCAAGTTATTATGTTTGAGTTTTGGTCATGTGATTTGGCATAGTATAAGTATGGACTTTGCCATGTCAATTCTGCTGTTCACTTCTATCACCATCTGCCCACTTTGTCATTGGTGCAAACCATGCCAGGAGGCCAGACTCGGAAGTGTGCTGCATCCAACTTGCCATCAGCACCAAAAGCTAAGAAATCAAGTTGAACAGGACTTCAAGCAGATGCATGGACATCATGTACATTGTTATTTGTGGATATTGTATCAACCCCCACAATAACATTTCATTATGCTATCAGAACCAGGCTTGAAATCTGGTGCATCAACATCACCTACATTGTTATTAGCCTTGGTACTAATATTGAGTTTTCTAGGTTTGATTCCGAAGTCAAAGGTGGGTGTGCCAAAATCATGTATGTTGGTTGCTATTGGTGGATGAGTTGGTAGTTTCATTTCATATATTCCATCAGACTCAGGTTCAAAAGGGTCCACACCTGACAGACAAAGTGCAGTCAATATTGTTCCCAGTAAGTAAATTCTACTTTTGGCATATCTCATTACTGACATTTTTATCATCTGATCTGATAGCAGAGTCACCCTTGAATGGAAGGCCGATACGAGCAAATTGTGGGAAAGGAGGTGTGATAGTGCAGCTTGAAGCAGTCTCGAAACAGATCCAGAAGCCAACTTGACCCCAACAAGCCCAGCAACCAACTACATGTGCACCTAATGATGCACTGGTCAATGTGATGGCACCTCCACTGAAGAAAAAATGAGGTAGCAAGGCGGTGAGCATATTAATTGGCATCTTTTACTAGCAGTATATAACATATTTCACAAGGCCACACAAGCAATAGTCAAGTCCATCAATGGGTGCAAAACCAATCCTCCTCTTCATACTGGGCCTCCCAAACCTGTGTGTCAACTGCATGTCTCAGAGGGGTTGCCATTTGGATTCAGACCTGCTCCACAGCCACTTCACAGCTCCAGTTGTGACCTCCATAACTGCATGCATCTGGTGAGGTGAACAACAAAGCCAGACTGGATCTAAAGCAGGCAAACACCCAAGCCCCACATCACTACAAACAGCAGGACAACAATGAGGAGGGTGGGGACAACAGTAACAATGATGAGAATGAGAGTGATGGTGGGGACAGGGACCATGGTAGGGTTGATGGTAGGGATGAGGACATGGATGGGGATGAGGAGGGAGGAGAGGAGGGGGATGAGGAGGGGGAAGAGGAGGGGGAAGAGGAGGGGGAAGAGGAGGGGGAAGAGGAGGGGGAAGAGGAGGGGAAGAGGAGGGGGAAGAGGAGGGGGAAGAGGAGGGGGAAGAGGAGGGAGGAGCAGATGGGGATGAGGAGGGAGAGAGGATGAGGATGTGCAAGGAGGAGAGGATGTGGATGCGCAAGAGGCAGGACAAGAGGATATAGATGAACAGGGTAATGGTGATCCATATTTCGGTCTTGATGCTGAAGAACAATGTGAGATGGAAATTGACCCCTATGCTGATGGCCCTCAGAATATGACAATCAGCTTTGATATTAATAAGATTTATGGCATTGGTAAGGCAACAGCCTTTTGATTCATGAAGTCTATCTACACTGAATTGTTCCTGTAGCAGAACCCAAGATTGATGAACAATCACCCAATGAAGATGATCAATGTGCTCTAGCTGCTCTCCATCAACCCAAAGATAATTATAATCAAGGTCAGTTTCTTGCTGCATTTCAACATACACTGTGAGCCTGGTAGGGTATGAATTTCAGCTGTTTAAGTAACAAAATAGGAAATATCTAA